>JAWNPW010000868.1:0-13439 GCA_035078745.1 Diastata ussurica
ATATACTTTGTGGGGTCTCCGACTTTTCCTTCTATGCGTTACAAACATCTGCTCAAAGTTAATATACTATTCAACATTTTGAATGGTATAAAAAAACACCCACTTATGCACACATATACGATCTCATGCACACACTCCCACTTGTATGATCGACAAGATGGATAAAATTCTAGAGCGAGTGGTATGTGATCGGCTTCAAGAACTTACAACAGAAGGGCGTTCAACAATTGATGCAATTCAAAAACTCACGGAAATTTCCGAGAATGCAATTGAAGGGGAAAGATGGTTGTATGGAAAAAAGGAGTATTGTGCAGCTTTGCTTTGGACATACAAAACGCTTTTAACTTTGTCAGCTGGTCGCATATTATGCACTCGTTAGGAGAAAAAAATACACCATCGTATCTTATGCGAATTATCGATAGTTACCTCTCAGAAAGGTTATTATGCTACCGATGAAGGAGTAAAAGAGTATATAGTGATAGACGGAGTGCCGCAAGGATCCGTACTTGGCCCAATATTGTGGAATATTGCATACGACAGGGTGCTCCGACTACCAGTTCCAAGCGGTGTTCACCTAATTGGATATGCGGACGAACGAACCTTTGTGTTATAGAGCGAGCCTGTGTGGACACAACAAATTCAATCAGCGACTGGCTTGCCTCCACAAAATTACAACTGGCATCACACAAAACCGGAGCGGTCCTTATAAGTAGCCGAAAACGACGCGAGGAGTTAACATTGCGAGTAAATGGGCATCTCATCGCAACACAAGCTGAATTAAAATACCTTGGAGTGATGATCGACACCAGGATCTTAAAGCGGCGCATGTAAATGCGGCATTAGGCAGCATCATGGCAAACATCGGAGGCCCCAAGCAATCTAGAAGACTGCTATTAGCAAGAGTCACGGAATCTATTCTAATGAACGCAGTACCTGACTGGAAAAACGCATTGGTGTATACAATGTACTCGCGAAAAATGAGATGCATATCCAGATTGAGTGCACTTCGAGTCTGCTGCGGGTTCCAGACGATATCGCACGAAGCAGCTGGTGTAATCGCTGGCACAATATCACCCGATATACTGGCCGGTGAATTGGTGAGACTTTACGAGAAAAAGAAAGCATTAAATAGACCGATGAGGAAGCAGGAAAAATATACAGAAAGGCAAGAAAGCTTGCGAAAATGGCAGTTGCGCTGGCAAGTGACGTTGAAAGGTCGCTGCACCTTCAGGCGTATCAGCAACGTTGACGAATGAGTCAGCAGGAAACATGGCTTGATCAATTTCTATACAACCCAACTATTATCAGGTCACGGTTGTTTTCGTGAATATCTACACAAATACGGGCACGACTTCTCATGGAAATGTCACCTGTACTTTGGTAAAAGCGAAAACGGAGAGCACATTTTCTTTGTATGTCCAGGTATGGAGCGGAAAGAAGGAGAGTGGAAGAAAGATAGTTGGAGAAAGGTTAACACCAGAAAATCTTATACAACATATGCTGAAGTCAAAGACTGTGTGGGAAGCGGTGGAAACAATGTGCGCCGTTGTGTGCCAACATCTGCAAAGAATAGAGAGAGCATGGAACATGCTGACGATGGGCAATCTGTGGGAATGCCTGTGATCGCCGGAAAGTAGTCATAAAGCTACATCTGCCCTGCGAAGTAATACCAAACGGTGGTGCCATAGGGATGAACGGATTCGGTAAACGGAGATGAGATGGCTGCAGGGGTAGCCGTAGATTTATTCTTAATATTTTTTTTTATATTTAAGTTTTATTTTTCTTCTGTTGTACATATAATTACGATTAAAATGAATTAATTTTATATTTGTATAGTTTTATAAGAAATGAATTTAAATAAAGAAACCTCTTTATCAAAAAAAAAAAAAACCTACACTCCCACACATTCACATGCACACACTCTCGAACATACATTCGCGCACATCCATACAAATACATACATATATAGACATACATTCACAAGGGATTGAGCTATATGCTCCTACGGCGTCCCGACGGAATACTCAGCGGTAGTACCGGGAGGAACTACCGTCGAACAGGGTTTAGTTTTTAGCGGGTTAGAGTCTCGCACTACAAGGCTTTCGATGCTTTAAAGCACTTAAAAAAAAAAGAACAAAAAAAACAAAACACTCACACACATACACCCACACATTGGGTGTCATGGGCTTGAAAAAACCTGAGGAACTGAAGCGAGAAACGATGAATGACCTCGAATCTCTAGGTAAGAAAATTGAGGAGCTCACGGCAATGATGAGTGGTAATAGGCGATTCATTCACCAACCAATGTCGCCCTCAGTAATGTGGCTACCGCCGCTACACCCGCTGAGCAGCCAAACGAAATCCGCTGGCAGAAGGTTGTGCCCAAGTCAAGGAAACAAAAAATTACGGCCCCAAAGTTTGCACGGCTGGATGCCATTGTGGTTAAAAAAGCTGGAGACCTTTCCTACAGTGACATTCTACGGAAACTGAGAGTAGATGAAGAGCTGAAGCACGTTGGCGATGCTGATTCAACCGTGAGAAGAACAATAAATGGTGAAATCCTTATAGAGCTGCTACCATACAGAACAGAAAGTACGCAGTACTACAAGGCCGAACTAAGCAAAGCGTTCGGCGACCATACGGAAACTGGAGCTCTCTCACAGGAAACCCTGGTAGAGATAAAAGATCTAGATGAGGCCACAACCAAGGAGGAAGTTTCTGAAGCGGTCAAAGCGCAGATGGGTGATGAACACCCATCGACATCGGCTTTGTCAAGTCGCTCCGCCGAGCTTATTCCAATACGCAAACGGCGGTGATTAGTCTGCCTATTACAGCGGCAAACAGCCTTTTGAAGACGGGCAAGCTCAAAATTGGTTGGGTGAGGTGGAGAGTAAGGGAAAAATAAAACAACTGCGATACTATCGGTGTCTAGAGTTGGGACAGTAGAAGTTGCAGCATTATGTGTATATAGTTGCTACCTTGCCCCAAGTCTGCATATACAATCCTTTGCCAACATTTTGGATAATCTCGTGAACGACGTAAGAGATAGATATCCGGTAATGATTGTCGGGGACTTCAATGCATGGTCAGTAGAATGGGGATGCCCACGTACTAACGAAAGGGGAAGGACACTCCTGGAAGCCTTTTATACCCTCGACGTCGTACTAGCAAATACCGGCACGCAGCACACCTTCAGCAGACCAGGAGGTGGGTCGATAATAGACCTTACGTTTGTAAGCAGCTCTCTTTTACGTTCGACAAGTTGGAACCTGAGCGAAATTTATACACACAGCGATCATCTAGCAATCATCTGCACAATTTTATCACAGAGAACACGTGGCGGAACCAGAGTGCTTGCACGAAGCATCATGACTTTCAAGCCGGACACCCGCGACAGTGGAGCATTTGCTGACGCCCTTGTTGGCGGGAACAGCGCAGTTGGTTGAAGAGTAAATGTAATGCATCGATGGCCACAAAAAATCCCTATGGCCCCCACCATGAGCCTGTTCACTGGTGGAATGCAGATATCGGAGAGCGCGAAACCAATGTAAACAAGCGCGACGAGCATGCTATCGCGCTAGGGGCACAGATAGATATGAAGAGCAGAGAGTGTCGTACAAACACAAACGTAAGACCCTCAAATAAGCAATTAAAGCGAGTAAACGCCATTGTTTCCTGAAACTATGTGAGGAAGCCGACCGCCAGATTTGGGGCGCCGCTTACAAACTGGTTATGAAGAAGTTGAAAACATTTAGCCAGCCTATAACCACACGCCCGGTGGAGCTAAAGAGAATAGTGAGCACCTTATTCCCGCAGCTCCATAATTTGAGACAAAGCCGCCTCTATAGCGAGCACGCAAATCTTCAAGAGCCGCAGCTAACGACAGCTCCCGAAATCCAAGCGATCGCAAAGCGCCTAAAAAATTGTAAAGCGCCAGGCCCGGACGGAATACCGAACATTGCCATCAAGTTGGCGATAGACCTGCAACCAGAAATATTTGGAGAAGTTTACAACGCGTGCACCGACAGACGATCCATCTGCATATAAACCGTTGTGCATGATGGACACTGCTGGGAAAATCATGGAGAGGCTCATCTGTGACCGGCTTGATGCGGCTATTCAAGAAGGAGGTGGGCTTTCCCAGAGCCAGTTCGCTTCAGGAAAGGTCGATCATCGAGATATTGCCAAGGAAGCAATAGAAGGTACGCGATGGAACGGAGGCAGCAACGAATACTGCTTCGTAGCGACACTGGATGTGAAAACGCCTTTAACACTGCGAGCTGGGACTGCATAATATACGCACTCAACGGCTTCAACATCCCTCACTATCTCATGGGCATGATCAGGAGCTATATCGACGGTAGAACATTAAACTACTTCACCGAGGGCGGAACAAAGACGTACAAAGTAACGGGAGGCGTTCCACAAGGTTCAGTACTGGGACACTGGTTACTATGGAACACGGTGTACGATGGAGTTCTTCGCGTGGACGCACCGACTGGGACAAGTATAATAGGTTTCGCCGACGATATTGCAGTGGTGGTTGCCGCGAAACACCTAAGCGACGTCGAAAGAATATGTAATGCTGCCGTTCAGTCTATCCAAAACTAGCTGGAGAACGCCGGACAGTTGCTGGCGCAGAACAAAACGGAAGCCGTGCTAATCAGCAGCAGGAAGAAGGTGGAGGTAGCGGTCATCAGCGTTGGTGGGAGCTCCATCACCTCAAAACCATCGCTCAGATACCTGGGTGTGATAATCGGTACGAAACTATCATTCAAAGCACATATCCAATATGCGAACAAAAAGGCTGTAGAGGCATACAGAGCGCTCACACGCATAATGATGAACACGAGGGGACCACGACAATTTACCAGAACGCTGCTGCGGTGCGTTCCTCACTGTGTCTGCCGAGGCGGCACTTGTCATAGCCAGCATGGTGCCACTCGACCTTCTTGCAAATGAAGCACTTACCAACTACAATGGGAACCCCAGAGCAGCTAGCAGGCGGAGGATGATGCGCGAAGAAAGATTGGCCGTGTGGCAGACCAGATGGGACCGGGCAGATAAAGGGCGCTGGACACATAGACTTATCACCAACCTGGAAGTATGGCTGAACAGGAAGCACGGGTCTACCAATTAATATATTACGCGGGCACTCAGGGCATGGGTGCTACCGAGCCTATCTGCACAGATTCGGTCATGTGAATGACCCTTTCTGCACACACTGTGGACCGAATGCTATTGAAGATGCGGAACATGTTATATCTACATGCCCGAAATTCTCCAACGAACGAGCTGATCTCCAACAGAAGCTTGGTATGGCTCCCACTGTGGAAACGCTGGTCTCGCAAATGCTGTCGGCAGAAGAGAAATGGGTGGCCGCGTGCGAAACAGTGAAAACAATCATGCTGGAGCTCCGGCGTATCGACGGGCTCTGAAATAGGCGTTAAGGACGAGCACTATCTTATATCTAGATACTTAGTTACTGTTTTTAATGTCTAATGTACTAATGTTGTGTTGACGAATTCCTGTACACCTTATATAAAAAATAATATATATAGTTAAATACGAAAATTCGGCCACCTCTTGCTGCGAAGAAATGCTTCTCAGCAGTGCCGCGGGATGAGGGGAAATAATAAAGTGGAATAATAAAAAAAAAAAAAAAAAAACATACACCCACACACATACACTCATACACAAACATACACAGACATACTTTCACATAAAAAGATTGAGCTATATGCCTTACGCACACGCTTGAACATATTCCCCTCTGCCATGAAAATCGATTACGCTCATAATCGGATTTGAAAAGGTGCTGTAAAAAGCGTCTTGGTGCATAAATCTCTCCATTCTGTTTACTCATGACAGAAAATTTTTCCAAAATATGCTGCATAAAAAGTATGGAGAGTTTAATGCACCAGGACGCTATTTACAGCACCTTTCCAAAACCGATTCCGAGCGCAATCGTTTTTCATGGCAGAGGGGAATATGTTTAAGTGTGTGTGTTTTTTTTTTTTTTACCATAAGGTGGAAAGCATCGAAAGCCGCAGTGCGAGACTTCAACATTAGCATTTTCAACCACTCCTTTTCCGCAAATGCCCTGAAACAACCATGACCACTCAATATTTGTGTTAAGTAAAAATGTACCTGTCCATGCTTCCTGTTTACCTATTCGGAGAGTGTCGAAAATATTTGGAAGGCCCAACGCCCTTTGTTTGACGCATTCCATCTGGCCTGTCACTCAGCTATTGTGGTATCTCTCGCTATCTGCTTCTGTATGGCGTTCACTGTTGACCATAGAGTATAATGGACCTAAGTATGTTAAGGAGAAGTTTCTTGCGCCCTTGTTTAGGTCCTCTCGTGTTAAGCATGATGCGCGATAGAGCTCTACATGCATCGGCTGTTTTGGCTTGGGTGCGTTCCAAGTGCAACTTATATGTCAGTCTGTAATGACCGATTTGGATGTGACGATCGATCCACTCACATTTAATGTTGCCGTTTCAACTACCTTTCTGCTGCTGATAAGAACAGCTTCAGTCTTGTTTTCTGCAAGCCTTAGCTCAACCGATTGAAGCCTGTAGACGTAAGCAAGTCTTCAATGTGATGTTTGTGCTTTGCCACTGCTACATACGCAATGTCGTCCGCAAAACCCACGATTGTTACGCCTAGTGGAACTTCTAAGCGGAGAACACCTTCGTACATTATGTTCCAGAGTAATGGCCTAAGTACCGAGCCCTGCGGTACACTTCCCGTTATTTTATATGTTTTGTTACCATCCTCCGTCGCGTATCGCAGTATCCTGTCTTTAAAATAGCTTTCAATCAGCCTTGTAAAATAGGGGGTGTATTGAAGCTATCTAATGCTCTCAGGATTGTTTCCCATTTGACAGTATTAAATGCGTTGCGGATGTCCAATGTTGTAACCAGGCAATATTGTTTGCTACCGCCTCTCCATCTTGTGCCCTCTATAGCCTTCGTTGATGTTTTTGTAACCAATTGAACCGCACCCAATGTTACAGTTCGTGTGTGGAGAACCCCAACCCCTCACCCAGGCGTTGAAATTATCAGCCACGATAATGGGTCGAATGCCTCTTACATTCTCTGCGAGGTAGTCTATTATCTCCCTGTAGTCATGGATGGAAAGACTCGGTGGCAGGTAACAGCTGACTATGTGGAAGCCTTCAACCTCCGCGCGGACGTAACTATTGGCGATTGCACATGGTCTAATCTGCACTGGGCTTCTCTCGCATCTCCAGATTGCTGCCTTGCCTGATGAATCGGAGGCCCAGACATCCAACGTTTTCGGACTAAATGGCTCATTGATGACCGCAATGTCGATTGATAGATCTCTGACAGAATGTGTTAGGAGATCCTGTGCAGCTTCACAGTGGTTGTGGTTTATTTGGATTATTCTCATGTACGTGCGTTTTCTTTTGCCTCCTGGAACGACGGACACCTGTAGCTCCCAGCACTGTGTGTGGCTTCGAGATTTTTGGCTCTGCATAGGAAGCAGCTTGGGCTTTCTCCGCAATTGCCAGCTTTATGCCCCTCTTTGCCACATTTGCTACTGCAATCCGCATTTCTGCAAGCTCTAGATATATGCCCAAATTCGAGACACTTATAGCACCTGGTTGGTGTTATCTTTTCTCGGACCCTGCATCTTACCCAGCCTACCTTGAGTTTACCTGTCTCCAGAAGCTTCCTATCCATGGTCGTTGGTAGGCTAACCACTGCTGTTTGAATGCCTGCATACGCCTTGCGTATTGATTTGATGGCACTAGCCTTGATTGCATCATCTCCGGTCAGTTCCGATCGGATCGTATTTAGGACTTCCTCCTCTCTAGTGACTTCATCGAGGTCTCTAACTTCTATCGACGTTTCGTGCGTTAGTGCGCGTGCATGTGCTTGTGCACCAAATACCGCTTCCACATCCTTTCTGTACTGCTCTGTACTGTCACCCGCATTGCGCTTTAGTTGCAGTAAAACTTCCCCTTTAGCTGTGCGCTTTATTTTCGACACATTTTCACCAAGTTTCCTGAGCGACTCATCCAGCTTTTTTTTTTTAATGATTCGCTGTAAGAAAGGTCCCCTGCACTGGAAATGACTATTGCATCGGGTCTGGCTGGTCTTTCCCGCTTCGGATTTAGTTTTTTACGTTTTTTCGCTTTGCGCACGACCTTCCTCCATTGGTCGTCAACTTGCCTCGCTGCTTCTTCTTCTGATCTTGACGTATTCAGCGAGGATGGTGTGTCGGTTTTTGCGGCTTGGTTTCGGACTTGGCGTCGCTTTGGCGGTGTCTTCCGTGCTTGTGCTCGCGGGTCTATTTACCTCTTGGGTGTCCCTTCCGCAGAGCGTTTAACAAGCGGTGATGTTTGGTATCCTTTGTGGTGGGACTCGGACGGGATAACATCTCTCCTGCCTACTACCAATTTGTACAGCGAACTGATCTGAGAAACGAGTGCCCTGTCTGATTGGTTGATGTGTCTAATTTTACTGGCACTCATTTTCAAAAGAAGCTCCTCTATTTTCACTGCAAGCCGTGCCAGTGGATCTGCCGCGTTTCCCTTGCTGGAACTTCTTTTCTTTTGCGCCAATGTCTCTATCATCAAATGGTGAGTGAGGCTGTGGCCAAGAGTGACGCAGGAGTTTGCTTTTTCGGTGATCGGGTATCGATCTGAGTTCGCTCAGCCTCCCGCACCCATGGCATTGCGGTCTTTAGATACGCAATATCTATCCCCTACGCACTATCTATTTGATGGTGATGCCCTCACGCAGTTTACTGCCCCCGTAGACGCTCTACTCTTCGTAGTTCATCAATAATATTTTTCACCATATCACAAACTGTATCCCACTTTTGTTTCCTCCTCAACATCATATTCACGAGGTTTGCTTCAGTAATCGTGCCCCCAAGTTCAGACGAGACGTTTTGACGCAATCTGCTGAATTTTGGACATACAAAGAACACATGCTTAGTATCTTCAACTACTCTTTCTCCGCAATTGCTACAAAACGGATCACTTACATGCTGATATTTGTACAGGTATGCCCTAAAACAACCGTGACAACTCAATATTTGTGTTAGATAAAAATTTACCTGCCCATGCTTCCTGTCCACCCATTCAGACAGTGTCGGAATCAGTTGGTAGGTTCAACGTCCTTTGCTCGACGCGTTCCATCTTACCTGCCACTCAGCTATTGTATTCTGTCTCGCAAGCTTTTTCTGTGTAGCATGCGTACTTTCTGCGCTACCTCTTGCACGTACTGCTTCATTCACCAGAAGGTCGATGGGAACCGAGCTGGAAAGAATCAAGGCTGCATCTTCAGAGACCGTACGGAATGCACAGCACACTCGGAGAGCGCCCATTCTAAATACTCCCTCTATTCCTCTGCAGTACGATTTTTAGGACATCGCACTGGCCCAGACCGGGGATCCATATAGGATCATAGAAGAAAGCACATTAAGGAGCAGCTTCCTACGCCCTTGTTTAGGCCCTCTCGTGTTGAGCATGGTGCACGATAAGGCTTTGCATGCATCGGCTGCTTTTGCTTGGGTACGTTCCAGATGCAACTTATACGTGAGTTGATTATCGATCATAATGCACAGATATTTGATAACCGGTTTGAATAGGATGATCGTACCTCCTACGTTTAGTTTTGCCGATTCGACCACTTTTTTGCTGCTGATGAGGACAGCTTCGGTCTTATTCCCCGCCAGCTTTAGCCCAACCGATTTGAGCCATGTGCGCACCGTGCTAATCGCGCCATTGCTGGTGGTACTTCCAAGCGGAGGACACCTTCGTACATTGCGTTCCATAATAATGGTCCAAGTACCGAGCCCTGAGGCACGCCTCCCGTAATTCTTTACGTCTTGTGGCCGTCATCCGTTTCGTACCGCAGGATTCTATTCTTAAAGTAGCTTTCGACTATTTTAATTAGGTAACTCGGCGTGTTGTAACCATCTAGAGCGTGGAGAATTGATTCCCATTTCGCAGAGTTAAATGCATTGCGGACATCCAGTGTTGTCACCAGGCAGTATTGCTTACTTCCGCCCCTCCATCTTCTACCCTCGATAGCTTTCATTGCTGTTTTTGTAACCAATTGAACCGCACCCAATGTTACAGTTCGTGTGTGGAGAACCCCAACCCCTCACCCAGGCGTTGAAATTATCAGCCACGATAATGGGTCGAATGCCTCTTACATTCTCTGCGAGGTAGTCTATTATCTCCCTGTAGTCATGGATGGAAAGACTCGGTGGCAGGTAACAGCTGACTATGTGGAAGCCTTCAACCTCCGCGCGGACGTAACTATTGGCGATTGCACATGGTCTAATCTGCACTGGGCTTCTCTCGCATCTCCAGATTGCTGCCTTGCCTGATGAATCGGAGGCCCAGACATCCAACGTTTTCGGACTAAATGGCTCATTGATGACCGCAATGTCGATTGATAGATCTCTGACAGAATGTGTTAGGAGATCCTGTGCAGCTTCACAGTGGTTGTGGTTTATTTGGATTATTCTCATGTACGTGCGTTTTCTTTTGCCTCCTGGAACGACGGACACCTGTAGCTCCCAGCACTGTGTGTGGCTTCGAGATTTTTGGCTCTGCATAGGAAGCAGCTTGGGCTTTCTCCGCAATTGCCAGCTTTATGCCCCTCTTTGCCACATTTGCTACTGCAATCCGCATTTCTGCAAGCTCTAGATATATGCCCAAATTCGAGACACTTATAGCACCTGGTTGGTGTTATCTTTTCTCGGACCCTGCATCTTACCCAGCCTACCTTGAGTTTACCTGTCTCCAGAAGCTTCCTATCCATGGTCGTTGGTAGGCTAACCACTGCTGTTTGAATGCCTGCATACGCCTTGCGTATTGATTTGATGGCACTAGCCTTGATTGCATCATCTCCGGTCAGTTCCGATCGGATCGTATTTAGGACTTCCTCCTCTCTAGTGACTTCATCGAGGTCTCTAACTTCTATCGACGTTTCGTGCGTTAGTGCGCGTGCATGTGCTTGTGCACCAAATACCGCTTCCACATCCTTTCTGTACTGCTCTGTACTGTCACCCGCATTGCGCTTTAGTTGCAGTAAAACTTCCCCTTTAGCTGTGCGCTTTATTTTCGACACATTTTCACCAAGTTTCCTGAGCGACTCATCCAGCTTTTTTTTTTTAATGATTCGCTGTAAGAAAGGTCCCCTGCACTGGAAATGACTATTGCATCGGGTCTGGCTGGTCTTTCCCGCTTCGGATTTAGTTTTTTACGTTTTTTCGCTTTGCGCACGACCTTCCTCCATTGGTCGTCAACTTGCCTCGCTGCTTCTTCTTCTGATCTTGACGTATTCAGCGAGGATGGTGTGTCGGTTTTTGCGGCTTGGTTTCGGACTTGGCGTCGCTTTGGCGGTGTCTTCCGTGCTTGTGCTCGCGGGTCTATTTACCTCTTGGGTGTCCCTTCCGCAGAGCGTTTAACAAGCGGTGATGTTTGGTATCCTTTGTGGTGGGACTCGGACGGGATAACATCTCTCCTGCCTACTACCAATTTGTACAGCGAACTGATCTGAGAAACGAGTGCCCTGTCTGATTGGTTGATGTGTCTAATTTTACTGGCACTCATTTTCAAAAGAAGCTCCTCTATTTTCACTGCAAGCCGTGCCAGTGGATCTGCCGCGTTTCCCTTGCTGGAACTTCTTTTCTTTTGCGCCAATGTCTCTATCATCAAATGGTGAGTGAGGCTGTGGCCAAGAGTGACGCAGGAGTTTGCTTTTTCGGTGATCGGGTATCGATCTGAGTTCGCTCAGCCTCCCGCACCCATGGCATTGCGGTCTTTAGATACGCAATATCTATCCCCTACGCACTATCTATTTGATGGTGATGCCCTCACGCAGTTTACTGCCCCCGTAGACGCTCTACTCTTCGTAGTTCATCAATAATATTTTTCACCATATCACAAACTGTATCCCACTTTTGTTTCCTCCTCAACATCATATTCACGAGGTTTGCTTCAGTAATCGTGCCCCCAAGTTCAGACGAGACGTTTTGACGCAATCTGCTGAATTTTGGACATACAAAGAACACATGCTTAGTATCTTCAACTACTCTTTCTCCGCAATTGCTACAAAACGGATCACTTACATGCTGATATTTGTACAGGTATGCCCTAAAACAACCGTGACAACTCAATATTTGTGTTAGATAAAAATTTACCTGCCCATGCTTCCTGTCCACCCATTCAGACAGTGTCGGAATCAGTTGGTAGGTTCAACGTCCTTTGCTCGACGCGTTCCATCTTACCTGCCACTCAGCTATTGTATTCTGTCTCGCAAGCTTTTTCTGTGTAGCATGCGTACTTTCTGCGCTACCTCTTGCACGTACTGCTTCATTCACCAGAAGGTCGATGGGAACCGAGCTGGAAAGAATCAAGGCTGCATCTTCAGAGACCGTACGGAATGCACAGCACACTCGGAGAGCGCCCATTCTAAATACTCCCTCTATTCCTCTGCAGTACGATTTTTAGGACATCGCACTGGCCCAGACCGGGGATCCATATAGGATCATAGAAGAAAGCACATTAAGGAGCAGCTTCCTACGCCCTTGTTTAGGCCCTCTCGTGTTGAGCATGGTGCACGATAAGGCTTTGCATGCATCGGCTGCTTTTGCTTGGGTACGTTCCAGATGCAACTTATACGTGAGTTGATTATCGATCATAATGCACAGATATTTGATAACCGGTTTGAATAGGATGATCGTACCTCCTACGTTTAGTTTTGCCGATTCGACCACTTTTTTGCTGCTGATGAGGACAGCTTCGGTCTTATTCCCCGCCAGCTTTAGCCCAACCGATTTGAGCCATGTGCGCACCGTGCTAATCGCGCCATTGCTGGTGGTACTTCCAAGCGGAGGACACCTTCGTACATTGCGTTCCATAATAATGGTCCAAGTACCGAGCCCTGAGGCACGCCTCCCGTAATTCTTTACGTCTTGTGGCCGTCATCCGTTTCGTACCGCAGGATTCTATTCTTAAAGTAGCTTTCGACTATTTTAATTAGGTAACTCGGCGTGTTGTAACCATCTAGAGCGTGGAGAATTGATTCCCATTTCGCAGAGTTAAATGCATTGCGGACATCCAGTGTTGTCACCAGGCAGTATTGCTTACTTCCGCCCCTCCATCTTCTACCCTCGATAGCTTTCATTGCTGTTTTTGCAACTAGTTGGACCGTATCCAACGTTGATCGGCACTTCCTAAATCCAAACTGTTGGTTTGACAGACCGCCTCCATGGTATATTGCTGTCTCCAACCGGTTTGCAATCAATGGTTCGAAAATCTTCCCTACTGTGTCTAGCATACACAAAGGTTTGTACGATGACGGTTCATCTACCTGACTGTTCCCTTTTGGTATGAGCACCAGTCTTTGGACCTTCCACGGAGTAGGAAAGGTTCCTTCTTC
>JAWNPW010000869.1:0-13427 GCA_035078745.1 Diastata ussurica
ATTTTGTTTTCTGATATAATTGAAGTTTTGTCTGTCTTTTGCAAAAAATTTCAATCAAAAATTCCTACGCGTTCAAACGTTACAAGAGTTTGGCCGTGGTCACCTCGAAAAACGGCCTTTTCTCCCACTGTGCGGTCGGACGAACTGAGGGACGAACAGACGGGCTAAGCCGATTACCCTATCAATGCTGATCAAAAGTATATATAAATTTTGTAGGTTCTCCGGTCACTCCTTCCTCGATGACAGGTATAATAAAAAAGCAGTGATGACCAGCAGGCGGATTTCCTATACCCGCGGGCGTCATCGTGTTCGTGTGTTCGGCTGGTTGCTTGTGTTCAATTTTTGTACATTGCGTAGAATGCATATTTTTGTTCGTTATTCTCAAAACACATGTGCAGAGTTTTCAATGTAGCTAAGATTCAATACATGTATTCTTATGGCGTTAAGCACATGAAAATTCTGTAAGCATCACAGCGCTGCAAGTCAACTTGAAATGAAATTTCTCTGCCCAGCGCAGTGCTAAGTGATTTTGCACTATAAATCAGCAGGTGAATTGTGAATTCAATTTGGAATTCTAAAAAAAGTAAACAAATATAAACATGAATAAACAGCTCATTGATTTTGTCGGGAATAATTATTTTTTATACAATCACAAACACGTTACACAACACACAAAACATAAGATTACGTTTGACAAAACACTTCCATTATGGACACTCGCCACACTTTGAGCTCAGTTGACATTGAACGATAAATGTGTAAAGGCAAACGAAATTTAAGACACCACAGCATATACATATAATAATAATTAACTAGCAAACGTATTATAAAAATTAAACAAAGTTCTAAACTAAAGACACCACAACATATATATACATAAATAAGTTTAATTAAAATAAAAAGAAAAAAAAACGAAAAACGTGAAAAAAAAATTTGAACAATAATACCTTTTTAATAAATAAACAATTTTAAAATTAAATAAGGTGTTCCATTAGTTGATTAAAATAAGTATGTGCAGAGCTCATGCGTTGAAGGTTGATGCACGCTACGATTTTTTATTTTATTTCCTCGATTTAAGAATAGTTCGATTTTCTATTACTATAATTCTTGAAAAATAAAAAAATAAGCGTTTGTCTAATGGCAAACTAAACGGGTTTTTTATCGAAATATTGAAAAAAATTAGTTATCAAGATTGAGAAACAGAGTAAACATATCCACCGAAACATTATATGCGTGCATTTTCTATATTTCAAATAATTCTTTTTCCACATATATTAAATTAAATCGAAATTTGAAATTTCAATTGAAATAACATTTTACAATATTTTTATTGCATTGCTACAGAAACAAAATATTGTGAAAGCTTTTGTAGTTGTTTTTCACCGTGTAAAGCTTCGTCACTCAGAGCTGGTCTATAGCAACACCCCCTCTGATGCGATTGTTTTTTATGTTTTCAATTCATTTAGTTGATAATTTTCAGTGTCTTCTACCATGGGTTATTTTCAATATCACTAAATAATTCCACTTAATTCATGAATAAAATTCAAAATATATTTTTGCAATATCATTGTAAATGAAATTAATTCAAATTGTACTGTTCATTAATATTCCGAACGAAAAAATATGCAATGAAGTGATACTTACGATACATTCTTCATTTAAGCAACAGAAATCGCCTGACGTCGACGTCGGCTTCCAGTAATGTTCACCTTGGATAGCATTCTCTGTCCAGTCGGGCACAATCCGAATGGGACGGCGTGAATTGCTTACTACTCCCGGTTTTCTGCAAATGATTAAGTAAAAAATGTCTGATTTATATAATGTGCATACAAATATTTATAAATTATTTATTTTTTTGTTCAATTTCTTCATTTTTTTAAATTTTGTTAGCTTTGTTAAGTAGTTCTCTGCTGACAATAGTTTTGTCGTCATAAATCGATCAAATACGTTGACACCTCATTTAAATATCAAATTTTTGTGTACGCTAAGCCAGTTTTCTTTAAGCACTTTCTGTTATATATCGCTTGATAAAAAAGCAAGTGCTTATTAACAAATTCACTAACACTAGTCAACAATTTAGAACTGCATTAAATTTTCCTAAAATATTAATGTCGGTAGTACTTAATATATTTTGATGTCGTTATTCCATAAATCATACTAAATTTTTCTTAACACACTAAGAGACTGGATTAGAAAAAAAAACTTGTTTTTTCATACAAATAGCAGAAAGAAAAACTGCGATTAGGGGTTTGACTAGTTTTCGTCTGGAACAAAAGAATCATTTTCTAACCATTAAAAAACAAATGCAAAAAAAAAAATTTGATGCAGACAGTAAACTTGCTGCCAAAAAATCAGTTTGTTGTTGTTTTCTTATTCTCTTTGTGGGTTTTTTTTTTTTTTTTTTTGGTTTTTCATGATACATTTCAGTGCAGCAGCACGTAAATGTACAAAAATTCATTGGCACTTTGATGTTATTTTTTCACTCTCTTTGTATGGTTTTTTTGTTTGTGTTTTGTTGTTTTAAATTCGGCTCAGCGCCATAGCCGTTCAGGAGTGGTATTTTTTATTTTGAAGGCGGTCTGGGGCGCGGGCGATTTGTAGAAGGGCAGGGGGTGGCTTGCGTTTTCTAAAACTAAAACCTTGTAAACGATGAACATAGGCAGTATATTATTGCAATTATTGTACAGAGCTTATAAAAACCAGTAAGGCGGACAGAATAGTATCTTCGGCGTGTAACGAAGCTTCTATACCATTCTCCTGCAGATATATCGTAGGACTACCGAAAGTTCATGTGCATATTATTAGTTATTTTGATTATATCACCTCAACAACCATACTACTGTGTTATGAATAGAAATTATATGACTGTTAAAACGCCAACGCACCCTGAACGAAGCACATTGTTGTGGTTTTTGGGCTGGCGGTATCATTGATCTATTTGTGTTCCAAAATGCGAACGACAACTTCGTTACTACGATAACTGATTATTTGTCGCCCATTTTGGAAGATATGGAGTTGATGTGTTAACATACAGTAGCTATTCAAGTTCATGTGAACAGTTTTAGTCCAAGATCCCAATAAAGCACTTAGTTCAGATGATTACACGGTAATGTACTAGTATAGTATCTTCGCCCTGCACCGAAGCTTCAATAACAGTCACATGCAGTTATAAAAAACATTCCACATACAAAACAAATCTTAAAAGCATATAAAAAAAAATACTTTGTATGGCAGGTATATCTAAATATCATCCGATCTTGATTATTTTTTTTTTTTTTTTGCAATATTATGGAATTGATTATAGAAGCTTAAATATGAAATTTTATCGAAATACAGCCATATACAAAAAAGTTTTCCTTCCAAGAACTTGTCGACCGACTTATGGAACTTTTGTATGGCAGCTATAACCAATATCAATCCGATCTAGATGATTCTTTTTTCTATCTTGTGGAATTGATAAAAAAAATCTGAAATACAAAATTTCATCGAAGTGTCTCTATAAACAAAAAAATTAGCTTATTCATTTTTTAGTCGAAAAAAGAAAACAACCTTTTAAATTGTCACTTTGTATGGCAGCTATATCTAAATTATATCCGATCTTTATAATTTTTTTTGATATCTAATGGAAATGATAATAAAACCTTCTATATAAAAATTCATGGAAAAATCTCCGTAAACAAAAAAGTTTTCCGTACAAGACTCTTTGTATTAAAAAAAAAAAAAAAAGAAGAGGAAGAACGCCTATTGAAATTGTCACTTTGTGTGGCAGTTATACCCAATTTTTATCTGATCTTGATGATTATTTTTCTATCATATGGAAGTGATAATAAAAGCTTAAATACGAAGTTTCATCGCAATATATAAGCAAACAAAAAAGTATTCCATATAAGGGTTTTTGCGACCGATTTTGACACATTTGTATGGCAGCTATATCTAAATCTGATCCGATCCGGCCAAGTTTGTAACGATTCACCGGTTCCCAGCTGGGATAGCTCAGCGGAGCCAGGATTTGTTACAAGACTCGGAAAAGGGGGAAACTCATGCATCTACAGCGGCGAGTACACGGCGACCATGCAGCTAACGCGATGGCGGAAGGCAAGCTCACGCATCTGCTGCGGCGAGTGGGAGAGGAACCATGCGGCTTACGCTTTGGCTTGGAACTCACGCATCTACTGCGGTGAGCGGAGGGTTCAGGGAGCGAGTTTGTGTAAAATGAATGAGCAAACGGCGGTTCCAGCTAGCAACTAAATCACAAAAGGTTTACTCACTGTTCTTGTCTTTAATTGCTCCACACTTGAATGTTTTAACTGTACTCTATCTTCACCCTGACGGGTAGTGAAGGTCTTTGCTCGCGTAACTCGATGTTCTCTAACTAGCGACGTCTTTCGGTCGCGGCTTGCACTCGACTCACTTCTCCTCGTCTTTTCCTCCAGCATCACACCTCGTATGCCCTCGCAACGCCACCGCCGTTCGCCCGCTGCCTCCCAAACTGCCAGGGATACTTTGACCGCCTACATAGCGTCCGTCCTTGCGTTCATTCGCTCTCAAACTTAATACTAACAAACTTAACGTAATCTTACGTTCTAGTGCGTTCATTCGCTCTTAACATTACAATATAAAAACATATAATTTTACCATTTGTGAGGATAGCTTAAGCGAATCCTCACACTCCCCCGTTACTTTACCCTGTTCACTCGCACCCGAGAAGTGCTCCGTCCGTAGTGAAATAAGAATCCTACTCGGAAACGACCTCATAACTCCATTCGGTGTATCATACTACGCACCACCCAGTCGGGCACACCTTCGCCGCATAACCAAGATGTTGGCACCTGCTGCACGTCCTCGTCTGGGATCAAACATTCTGCCTCCATCTGTTGCAGAATGTTTTCGATGGACGTGGCGTTCAGTTCCAGGATGTATTCCAAGCCCATATCGGACCTCTCACCGCTTCTGAGTCCAACTTCTACCAGACCTCTCTCGCTCTCCATGACCTCGTCACCTAAAGTCGTCAGAACTGGCCTGACGTCCAGATCGGAGACTTTGCCTTCGGTTACGACGGCGATGCCCGCGCCTATGGTTCCGGCTGCATTTGCCTGTGTCGATTCGCAATTGTTTTTGCTTGCCCGCTGCAACCATCGCCCCACGCTCTCGTCCACCCCGGTCGCCCGACGCTCCTCGCGATATTCCCTGTAAGTGAGGACGACCGAGTGTTGCGTATACGTAGCCGTAAATCACGCGGGTATCAGAAAATCTTCCCCGGGCAACGCGCACTCTTCTGAACCCGGTGCCTCCGATTGATTCTCTGAGGCGGCATCGAAGTAAGCTCCCACACATCACTGCCCCTGTCGTCTGCATCCCCTTTGCTTACAGCCTGACTCGACTCCTCCTCATCCGAACTTGTTAGGTCAATAGTTAATTATTTATTGGTTGCACGCGCAGTAATTGAACTTTGCATCTAGCTCCGGGGTCGTTTTCTTTTGACTTCAGTTCGCCTACATGAGCCCGCCTTACCTTCCGTTCACCCCGCCTACGCAGCTTAACAATGACCGGGGCTCGAAACCCACTACCCTGAAGGGCCCCTAAAATCTGGGTGCCAACTTGGCCGCAAAACCTTCGTTTGCCTTTGATAACGCGTTTTCGCAGATTATACGCCCGACTTCGGGCCTGAGAAGCTCGCTCCATATTCCTGCGCGCCAACTCAAAAACATCCGTCAACAGTTAGTTCTCTCCTCCGGTGTGATTTCATGATTGCCCGTCCCGTCCCGATAACATGGCTATCATATAAGGTCCGCGGCCACCGTGGTTCTCTTCCCTGCTACAGAAATGCTGCGCTATACCCGGTGCTCTGCGATACTCCTGTATTTATGGTCAGCATCACCTCCGGTAATCACTAGTCCTACTGATTGTGTTCGCCATCCGACAGTTGGGCTATCATCGTTTTTACCGTCCTGTTTGTACGCTCCGTAGGATGTTCCTGTGGCGTAGAAGGCGCGGTATATTGGGCATTCGTCCCCAACTCTTCCAGGTACGCCCGAAATCGTCGACTCGTAAATTGCTTACCGTTATCGCTTATAAATGTTTTTGGCACCCCAAATCGACTCACTATTCGGTCCCGGAACGCTTTCCCCAAATTCTCTCCCGTCGCCCGGCGCATCGGCACCAATTCCGTCCACCGAGTGAATCGGCCAATCAACACCAGCAACATAGTATTCCCATGTTTGGACCAAGGTAATGGACCCACAAAGTCCCCGCAAACGCCCACAAATGAGTCCTCTATCTTCTGCATCAGAATTTTCCCGGCGGCTTGTATTTGACTCGGTTTGTATTTGTGACACAACTCACAACGTCTGACATATTTCGCCACGTAATATAAGTTAGCCACACGCGCGATAGTTTTCCGAGTCCCCATATGTTCAACGCCGGTACCGTCATGACATTCGCTCGTTGCGGATAAGACATACACAGCTTCCATGGCTCGCAATCCTCGTCGACTGCTCGCCCCGGGATGTGTCGGAAGAGCTGCTCCCCAACTATGGCATAGCCCGGGAATATCTCGGTTTGTGCCTTCACCTCTTGTGTACGTCTTCAGAACCAGTATTTGACTCTTCCTGATCCCATCTCCTCACCTATCCGAGCTACCGTCGTCTCAGGTGCTCTAGACAGTGCGTCTGTCACCACATTTAGACTCCCCTTCCGGTATTGGACCTGGAACATCCACTGCTGTAACTCCAAGGCACATCGCGCAATCCGGCCAGACGGGCTCTCAATCGAATTCAGCCATTTTAACGGCAGATGATCTGTCACTACTGTAAAACGATAGCCCTCCAGATTGGATTGCATTTTACGAATCGCCCACACAATGGCCAAGCACTCCTCCGTCGCTGAGTATTTCTGTTCAGTCTGGTCCAAACGATGGCTAGCGTATGCGATGACCCTCTCCGTGCCATCGATTTCCTGCGTCAGGACTGTCCCTAATCGGGAATCGCTAGCATCGGTTTGCAAGGTGAACTGGCAATAGAAATCTGGACACGCTAACACCGGAACTTCCGTGAATTTCTGTTTAAGTTCCAGAAACGCGTCCTCCTGTTCCTACCCCCAATTCCATCGTTGCTGCTTTCGCAATAACCGTGTTAGTGGCTGGACAATACACGCGAAATTAGTCACCAACCGTCTGTACCAAGATGTCATCCCCAGACAACGACGCAATTCCTTTAAGTTCACTGGTGTCAGCATTTGCTGTATTGTCGAGACTTTATCTAGATCGGTGTGAATCCCTTCCTCGCTGGTCACATGTCCTAAATATTTGAACAGGTTTTTTGAAAAACTTGCATTTTTCCCGGTTGATATACAAATTAGCGTCCCGCAACCGCCGCAACACCTCCATTTCTGGGCCTATTATACTGTCTAGTGCCCGTTGGAACGTAGCTGGAGCTGAGTGTAACCCAAAGGGCATCACTCGCCACTGGAATAATCCACGTCCTGGCGCCATTAACGAGGTGTATGGTTTACCGAGTAGGCCACCGCTAACTCCTCCACACGTTCGACAAAAGCGATTGAATCTCTTTGGCCATCATAACGCTCGTGCCATCTGCTTATTCTGTCTATCTCCTGATTCGTGTGCTCATATGATCGCTCTTGAGACGACAGCTCCTTGGCCACATACGCACGAGTTGAAGTTAACGATGTACTAGGATATACTCCCGTATCGTCATCGCTCTTCTCGTTTGTAGTGTCCTGGGACATAATTGCCTTGCCGTCGAGAATGATCGGGATCTTGGTTGCTGTTGTCTCTGTTGTCGATAGAGTCACCGTGGGATTTCGGACTGCTGCTGAGACTGGTCCCGTGTGTTTTCATTCCAATTGCTCGAGACGCTGCTGTACCTTCTCGTCGTAATTTTCCTTCCCAACATAGTAAGCCAGTCGTTTTCGCATTTCCTCTACCATGCCGGTAGCTTTCAAATTCAATTCCTCCAGATATGCAGCCAATTCCTCCTTCCGCTGTAAGTTATTTGTGTTTTTTTTTTCTTCCTCAGTTTTTTCTTTCAATTCTATACTTTCATTTGCGAATTTATATATTTAAAAATTTTATATACTTTTCCTTCAGGTTTTTTTCCTCTTGCAATGGTATGCCTTCATTTTTGTGTAGTTTAAAGGGGAAAAAAAATATATATATTTATATACAAAAAATTTTTATATTATATATATTTTCTGTATAAAAATATGTGTATTATTTTTTTTGTTAAATAAAAAAAAAAAAAAAATATTTTTTTTTTTTTTTCCCCTTTAAACTACATAGCAATAAATTTTTAAATTATATATATTTTTGTATAAAAATATATGTATTATTTTTTTTTGCCCTTTAAACTACATAAAATTGTGTACTTTCATTTACAATTTCGTATATTTGAAAATTTTATATATTTTCCCTTCAGGTTTTTTTTCTATTGCAATTAAATAAAAAAAAAAATATATTTATTTATTTTTTTCCCCTTTAAACTACATAACAATAAATTTTTAAATTATATATATTTTTGTATAAAAATATATGTATTATTTCTTTTTTGCCCTTTAAACTACATAAAATTGTGTACTTTCATTTACAATTTCGTATATTTGAAAATTTTATATATTTTCCCTTCAGGTTTTTTTTCTATTGCAATTGTATGCCTTCGTTTAAAATTTTTTTTTTAGATCTTTTATTATTTATTTATTTTAAAAAAAAATTTTTTTTTTTTGTTTTATTCAAAATTTGTTTAAATTTTAAAGTTTTTTTGTTTTTCCTTATACTTGAACCAAGTTATTTGTTATTGCATTATTCGTTTTCGTTATAATTGAACTGAGTTATTTGTACCGCGATATTACATGATCTTCTTCACGAATGTGTTTTTTTTTTTGTTTTATTCAAAATTTGTTTAAATTTTAAAGTTTTTTTTTTTGTTTTTCGTTATACTTGCACCAAGTTATTTGTTATTGCATTGTTCGTTTTCATTATAACTGAACTGAGCTATTTGTACTGCGATATTACATATTCTTCCTCCTGTTTAACATTCGGCTAAGAGTGCTGAGGCGTTGTTTCATACGTGGTGCCAGAGTTCCATGCCGGGGTGCGGAGGAAAAAAAATTATTTTTTTTTTCATATTACTTTTACCATAATGCCGTAAATGGTATAAATATTAAATGAGTATACTTGATGAATAAATTAATATTTCCTTTTTTTTTTATTTATTTGTTTTTCTTTTAAAATTTTTTTTTTTAAAAAATTTTTTTTTTTTTTTGTTTTATGAACACATGTAGAATTGATTTCAATTACCAAAACTTTATTCGTTTTTTTTCGTTATAATTGAACCAAGTTTGTGATCGCATTAAATATTCTTCTTCTTCTTCATTCGAACTGCGCGAATGTTAGTTATTTCTGTGGTAACTGAGTGCGCTGAGGCGTTGTTCAGTATGTGGTGCCAGAGTTCGAGACAGGGGTGAACAAGGATTTTTCTTTCTTTTTTTTATACCAAAATGCCATACATGGTGCCAGAGTTCGATGACGGCCGAGAAATAATTTTCTTATCCAATTTGTTTCAATTTTAATTAATTTTTTTTTTTTTTTTTAGTTATTCGGGTTTTTTTTTTATTATAATTGAAACAAACTATTTGTTATTGTAGTATTCGTTGTCGTTATAATTGCGCTAATTTTAATTTTGTGGTTGTAATCAATATTCTCCTTCCTACTTAGTATACGTATTGCGCGTGGCTATACGAATAATCGCCCAAATCTTTTCGCCCAAAAAGAGAAAATGAACAATCGCCCAACATTTTTGAATGATTATTCATAATGTACAAAAGCCCAAAAGAGAAATGAACAATCACCAAAAAAAAGTAAATATGCAATAAAGCTATACGAAATGTGTAAAACAGAACAAATGGTCATAAGCATTATAGTTACGATTGGATAGCCAGACTTTGACCAAAACTGAACATTTAAATACTATATAACACCGGCTAAGCAGTCAACAGTACTAAGGCAATGAAGTTCCGCTCTGGTGGCCGACCTTTGGACGGTTCTTAGGATCATAGCTCTTCGAACAACACGCAACACCGGTTACGCGAGCAACAGTACTACTGCATAAAATTTCTTTTGCGTGACCGGCATGCGGCCGGTTCTTAATATTATAACTCTTCGACAGCATGCAACACCAGCTACGCGAGCAACAGTACTCCTGCATAAAATTTATTTTGCGTTACCAGCCTGCGTACTGTCCAAGGGTTAAGAACCGTTAACTTTCCGCGCAAATATGATACAAAACACAAAATATGAAAAATGAACAGTCGCCCAAAAAATATTTTGGGCTATTGTTCGTTTTTTATAATTTTGTCAGATTGTAGATGGTGAATAATCGCCCAATCCTTTTCGCCCAAAAAGAGAAAATATGAAAATGAACAATCGCCCAAAAAATTTTGCGATTATTCGTATAGCCATTGCGCGTATATGAATTATTTATATGGTGACTGAGTGAGCTGGGGCGTTGTACCATGCGTGGTGCCTGGGTTCGATGACGGCCGAGGGATAATTTTTTTTTTTTTATATATTACCTTTTTAATACCAAAACGACCGAGGAATAATTTTATATAAATGTTAATTATTACAATTTAGATATATATTTTTTTCCTTTTTTTTTCCCCTGTAATATATATAGATGCAGCTATATACATACATTTTTTTTTTGTAGTGGCGGTGCCGTTATTTCGTAGACATATATTTATTTTTTCCACCTTAAATATTCTTTGTACTGTTAGTTTGTAATTACACAGAGTTACACATGTTGTGCGGCTTTGTTTATGATATCCACTACGCCAGATTGGATCGATGGCAGGTCTTGGAAACTAGTAAATAAGTTTTTTTTTTTCGTTTTCTTGTGTTGCGCGTTTCTTCCCTGGACTAGTTTATGACTATTGCCTGCGAAACCATTGAATAGCATTTCAGTGACGCATCGGAGTTGACTTCGTATGGCCAAAGTTCAATGCCGCGCAAAGCCTGGCGAGAAAGCAAGCCTGGCTGATCGCAGTGTGATTATGAAACCCCTATCATGATTGAGGTCCCTGCTCGGGCGTCACTTGTAATGATTCACCGGTCTACCGGGTTCCCAGCTGGGATAGCTCAGCGGAGCCATGATTCGTTATAAGACTCGGAAAAGGGGGAAACTCACGCATCTACTGCGGCGAGTACACGGCGACCATGCGGCTTACGCGATGGCGGAAGGCAAGCTCACGCATCTGCTACGGTGAGTGGGAGGGGAACCATGCGGCTTACGCTTTGGCTTGGAACTCACGCATCTACTGCGGTGAGCGGAAGGTTCAGGGAGCGAGTTTGGGTAAAATGAATGAGCGAACGAGCATCACACCTCGTATGCCCTCGCAACTCCACTGCCGTTCGCCCGCCTGCCTCCCAAACTGCCAGCGATACTTTGACCGTCTAGATAGCATCTGTCCTTGCGTTCATTCGCTCTCAAACTTAATACTAACAAACTTAACGCAATCTTACGTTCTAGTGCGTTCATTCGCTCTCAAACTTAATAATAACAAACTTAACGCAATCTTACGTTCTAGTGCATTCATTCGCTCTTAAACTTACTAATAAGAAACTTAATGTAATGTTACATTCTAGTGCGTTCATTCGCTCTTAACACTAGTCCCTATTCGCTATTACATATAATTTTACTATTTGTGAGGATAGCTTAAGCGAATCCTCACAAGTTTATAGGGTGAACTGCGTAGACATAAAAGAACATTCCATGCCAATCTTCAGCTCGATATCTCAAAAACTGTGGCACTAGTTTGCATACCAACAGACAGATAGATAGACAGATAGACAGACAGACAGACATGTCTATAATGCGTTACATGAATCGTCACAAGGTGAATATACCATTTTCACCTTAGATGAATGGTATAAAAAACAATTTTCCATTTTTTGAATTTATTTATAGTACATTTTGTTTGTTTGGCTTTTTTTGAACTGTATGCTAGACATTCAGTCAAAAAAGATGATAAATTCTTGACAGAACAATTTTTCAATTTTTGATGTTTTAGTTTTGAGAGTCTTTATCCAAAGATTGTGAACTTGAGACCAGGGATCACAATAGTATTTTAACCATTCTTGATCGACTTTGTCTGTCTCACAACTAAACGATGTTAACTCTGCTGCAGCTGAAGAATTGGTTCGTTTCCGTTTATTTTTTAAAGGAAACTGTCCAACTAAAGTTGGAAACGGTCGCAAACGGAATATACTTTTCGTATAAAAGCTATAGAGTTTGGCAAACTGACTTTTCCTTGGCGTTGTAATATATTTCCTATTATAAGAAAACTTGTAATGTACTTGTAATGAATTATTTAATTATCTATGGCTTACTTACTTTTGGTTCGTCTGTAAATTTTTGACAAATTTGTTTTGCAATGTTTACAAAAATTTCGTTGTTCATAAATTATTTTCGTGTTATATAGAACTCTACAGCCTTCTCAACAAGACGGTTCCTTCCATTTGGTGATAGGTGATTTTCATTTCATAAGTAGTTAAGTTTTTCTTCATGTTTTAACTCATTGGAAAATATACAATAACAAACCAATACACCAATAAATAAAGTAAGGTTGCATCCTACAAAATCTTCACTGATGGTTGGACGTGATATGATTGGTGCCTTTGTCAAAATAGAGTGGATTTCTTCAATTTTCTCTTCAAGTTTTTGAACGTTAGACCAGCTGACATGAATATTCTAAGAATATCAAATAATATTAATTTAAGTTTTATTTTACCATTTTAAAACATACACTGTTTTTTTGCCATTCGCGCAGGTTATGTCGAAATTTTGCTTTATCGCCCAAGCATTGAGTATCCGCAGCCGCAGCATACAAATAAGAAGTCAGAAAACGATAAATTAAATTTATAGAACACTTACCCAACAGCTTTTCGAACACATTTGGCAGTTGCCATTCATTTATATATATCACATTCTATTGAAGCAACCGACAGTGCGTATTATAAATATATGCAAAACTATAAATTTTTTTGCTGTGTGTTTCACTTTTTCATTTTTTATTTTCGTAATTTTCGATTTAAATTTTTGATAGTTAGAAAAAAAAACCGCGGTTTCAGCAAAAATATTTTCAAACTGTGGAAAATTGGACATTTTGTTGTTGTGTATTTAATTTTTTTATTTTTTTATACCCTTCACCAAGTATAAATTAAGTTTGTGTGTCTGTTTATAACACCCAGAATGAGTGACCGGAGACCATCTAAAGTATATATATTCTTGATCAGCATCGATAGAGAAATCGATCTTGCTTTGTCCGTTCGTTCGTCCGTCCGTCCGATCGTAAGCAAAAACTAGATAGTAGGAGTTGAGATAATCGAACCAAATTTGGCACACAGACTCTGTATA
>JAWNPW010000870.1:0-13426 GCA_035078745.1 Diastata ussurica
TTGAAATGGCTCGACGACCGCTAACGCTGATCCAGACAGGCAATTGAGGAGATAATTAAATTTATCGATTGGTGAAAATGTTGCATTGTTATCAACCATGTTTTTGAAAGAGCTGAGAAATCGTTTGTAGTCTGAATATTTTCCGTCAAAACTAGACAACTTAAGAGTCGGCAGACGAGTGACAGGTGCAGAGTTCACTAGATTGGACGAATTCATAAAACTATTATCAATTTAACTTTGACTGCGTTGGTAATTTAGGAATGACATTATTTTTACTTTAGTACTAATGAATAACTCCTCCAATTCTCTACTACATCCTTTTCATTCATTTTTTCGATTTGACCTTGTATATGCAGCAGTTGCTTGAAATAAGTCTCTACTATTTGCAGACGGCACTCCAGACTTGTGGCATCCATGTTGTCTCCACTCTTTTCTATCTTCACTTTAATACTAGTTATATTTCTTTTCACAGCCGACCGCTCCGCTTTTAGAGGAGCTAATGATTGCTGCATTTCAGAAACACCTGGAGCCTTTTGATTGGATGTTGTATCGTCGTTGATTTTACTCATTTCGTAAATATGTAAACTACTTTAAATATTAACGATGCGGCTATAGTTGAAGTAGCAAAATAGTGGAGTGTGTTTTAAAAATTATAAGAAAGCACAGCAACCGTAGAAGCTCACTGGTGACAATATTTTAAATTCCGCCACTCAATTTTGCAATTATTATGATTGAATCTCTCAATTTCTCACTCAATTAATGCGATGCTATCAAAGAAGTGTTAGCGACAATTGTGTGTTTCGAAAGAACGCCGTTGACCGTAGCGAAGAGACACTCAGCTTATCACTCAATGTTTAAATTTAAGCAGTAATGATCAACGAGTAGTGAGCATGTAAAGATGAGCGCGCACTACGTTTACAAATGATCGTTGGTTTATTTTTGAGAGCTTTTTTAGCAATGAACGATGATTTACTTACGAAGAGATCGACGAAATCGTAGCAAGAGCGGCACCTGCGCACGTTGTTGTTATATCGAAGTTCCAGTGAGAGCGAACGCGAAAGCTATCGAAGAAATAACCGACTAGTATGTATGTGCAAATAGCGGGAGTTTTAAGTTAACTGAACTGTTTATGTAAAAGATTACAGTTTTTGTACATGAAGATATGAATTTAATATAAGTATATATATATATATATGTAGGTACAGTTTGTAATATGTCCAAAATTTTGCTTGCTTACGAACAGTGTAAAGATAACGCAATCTTACTATGAATCCAAGAACGAGCAGCAAAAATCTGGCCACAGATGACTTCAGCGATGACTTGTTGCGATGTCCAGCAGTGCGGGCGTTCAATAATGACGATGATGAGCTCCAACTCTGATGAGATTATTGACGGTAACCTTGTTGTATAATACTTTTATCCCACTACGACAGCCACAAATTTAAATATTTTTCATTTAAATATTTTCGATAAAATTTAAATTTTGATAGTTAATTTTTCGCTTTTAACACAAAACTATTAATTTATTCGTTGTACTTTAATGTGTCCTGTGACGGTCGCCAAAATGATGAGTGAAGTGGCTTTGTACACGAAATAAAAGATTTTATGTCTGTTCAATTCAAGCTTTTAATTTGCAATGACTTAAAACTAATCAGCAATATGACAAAAAATGAGTGATGAGAGAATGTAAATTACAGAGATGAAAAATTATTGACACAACAAGTGATGCCAGATTTTTTGATATATGCATTGTATAGCATTTAAACTTACATTAGAATTATAAAGAAAACAAAATTTTATGAAGCTCTATGACCCAACATATACTTTGTGGGGCCTCCGACATTTCCTTTTATACGTTACAAACATCTCCAAGTTAAGATATTATTCAACCTGTTGAAAGGTATAATAAAACCAATAATGTAGCAGATTAGTATCTTCGGCGTTCACCGAAGCTTCTACACCATTCACCTGCAGTGAATTTTTCAATAAAAAGTTGAAAATTTTCAATAAAAAAATTTGAAACTCCATAGAAATATCTTCGTGAACAAAAAAGTTTTCCATATGAGGCCTTTTTGACCGATTTTGACACTTTTGTATGGTAGCTATATCTAAATCTGAATTGATCCGGCTGAAACTGAACTGCACTGATTTAAAAGAAGACTCCATGCAAAATTTCAGCTCGATATCTCAAATACAGACGGACAGACAGATAGACTTGGCCAGGTAAATGTTTCCTTTAAAGCATTACATACATCGTATTAAAGTTAATATACCATTTTCATCTTTGGTGAATGGTATAAAAATTCAGATTCAGGTACACTTTCAGTTTTCATACCCTTCACCGAGGGTATTTTAAGTTTATGTTTGTAACACCCGCAAGGAGTTATCGGAGACAATATGAAGTATATATATTCTTGATCAGCATCGATAGACAAATCGATCTAGACATGTCCGTCCGTTTGACCGTGAGCAAAAACTAAACAGAAGGAGTTGGATTAATCGAAACAAATTTGTCACACAGACTCTGTATATGTGCCCCATCTGCAAGTTTAACGCGTTTTAGAATCGGATCTAAAAAAAAACGAATAGTTGTTTAAATTTACAAATACGATATTTGGTGGAAATTCTTTCATAGATAAAAAAGTTGTGTACTCTTAATCGATTTATAGAGATATCTATACGAAATTTTGTATTTAAGAACTTTTTAGCTTCACTGTGAGAATCGGAGAAAATGAACTTGATTTGACGAGTGGGCCTGGCACCTTCCCTACAAAAAACAAGAAAATTTATGGACCACACCCACTTCGCCCATTCCGCCCATTTTTAGTAAAAAATACTTACATGAATAACATCTGCAAGTACACAAAGTTTCGTGGCGGTCGCTTCAGTAGTACTTCAGTTATTTGTTAATAAGCATTTGCTTTGTATGGAACGTGCCACGCCCACTTGTCCAATCAAACTTATTTTCTCAGATTCACACAGCAATGCTTACACGGTATGTCCAAAAAAATTTTACTTTAGCATCTGTCATTCGATTTATATGAAGTTGGCTGCGTTTGAAAGAGGATGAATCCATGCTTCCAATGCTGAAAACTTTCAATAGATGGCGTGGTGTATGACCTCAATACAAAATTCCATTATTTTTGGGACACAATAATATTGCTTCTCCCATGTCCAAATTAGTATCATTTTAAAGCTAAGAAATCAAGCTTTCGAAGTAGCGAAACTAAAAAAATATTTAAAATATCCAATAAGGTCAAAATAGAAAAATAAGGGTTAATTTTGATAAAAGAAGGGGGTGACAAACTCGCACAAAATCGTTTGTAACTTCAGTAATACTGCTTATACCATTTCGAAACTGGTATCATTTTGAAGATAAGATCAGGCTTTCGAAATAGCGAAATTTAAAAAAAATATTTAAAATTTGAGGTTGAATTTGAAAAATAAGGATTAATTTTGAAAGAAGGGGGACGGGGGAAATTTTTTTTTGTTATTTGGCCTAAAATATTACTAAGCACCACATTTTTTCTCCACAGATATTATTATTGATTTTGACATTAACCATTGGCCACAAATTTTCGTGATCGAACAAAAATACGGGACCATTAATCCATTGGTTATTGACCTCAACGTTCACTGGGTATGGAATTCGCGTGGCAGTATCGGCTATATTAATGTTTGACGGTAGCCATTGCCAATCATTTTCGTGTGATACTTCGATAATTTTTTCAATTCCATGTGCGACAAAGGGTTTGTTCTGTCTGTGATCTGAGTTTATCCAGCTAAATTTTTTACTGGTTTTATCCTGTGACTTTCTACTATGACCGCTTTCAATCGAGTGCCAAGAACAGCGTCATTAACTCCGAACGTGAAATTAACAATAATTTCGTTCGGGCACATCTAGTCTTTTCCATGGCAAAACGAACATCGACACGTTCGACATCGTTCTACCAGTTGAAGTTTCTGAATCTATTTCACTGTCCTATGCGGTGCCCGTTCGCCAAAGCCTTTCTAACAGTACTTTCCCATATCAGGAAGGTAGCGAGAATTCCCAGAGGATCATACACGGACATTATCAAGCTTAGAAATTGTGGCTTTGTAGGACATTTCCTTCCACTTAAAATTAGAGCATCTACTCGATATAGTTTCAGTTGAAACATGAACATATCATTACGACAATACCAGTATATTCCTAAAACTTCATCTACACGTTCAGCCGCATTCATATTCACTAAGGATAGTGGTTGACCAACACAAAAGTTTTCTGTTGTAAAATATTCTGATATCAATGATTGTATGTCTTCTTCTTTTACTGGATACATAAAACGGATCGATGTTTTGACGATGATATATTGTTTTTTTCGGTCCATATAAAAGCCAGTTAAATGACAGTTGTCGATACTAATTAACATATCAGGTTCAACATCTTTATAATCAGCTATAGCAAGATTTTTAATTTGCTGATATGTGCGGTGCAGTTCATTTCAATTTACCGTTTGTATAGGCCATTTTAATTGGGGCACCATATTAGCACAAAGGTTGCACCACTTTGCATTTCTCTCAATTCCTCGCATCCTCAAATTTACTTTTGTTAATTGAACTTTAGACTCTTTTCCATCAATCGATTGCAATACAAGTGGTTGAGATTCACTGGTCAAAATAAAATTTTTGATAAATGACTCCCCGATAAGTGTGCACGATGATCCTTCATCCAATAAGATATAAGTTTTGAAGATAAAATTATTTGCGCCACGTAATTCGACTGGAAGTATTTTAAAAGCATCTTTGCTGATTTTGCGCTACATCTTGTTGTCTGTTCTTAATACTTTCTACCTTAGGTTTTGAATCAGCTTGAAGTGTAGGATGCTAAACTCTTTTGCACTGATATATGCCATGGCCCCTAGCTAAACATGAAAAACACAGCCGATAATCCCTAACTATCGTCCATAACTGTTCTATCGTTTTATTAAATACTTAATTATTCAAATAATGTGGCTCGGAACATGCTACGCATGTACAATTTGGTGAGCTGATAGAAATTTCGTTCGTAGTAAACATAGGTTTTGGTAATGCATATTGACTTGGAGCACAAGTTGAGTTAAGTTGATTTAGGCGCACTTAAAGTTGTCATACCCTTCACCGAGGGTATTTTGAGTTCCTGTGTCTGTTTGTAACACCCAGAAGGAGTGAACGGAGACCACAAAAAGTATATATATTCTTGATCAGCATCGATAGAGAAATCGATCTAGCTATGCCAGTCCGTCCGACGGTCCGTCTGTTCGACTATCCTTCGTCCGTCCGACCGTAAGCAAAAACTAGATAGTAGGAATTGAGATAATCGAATCGAATTTAGCACACAGACTCTGTATATGTGCCCCATCTACAAGTTTAAAGGGTTTTTTTATCGGACCATTTTTTCGGGTACGTCGAGTACATCGATGTGTGTTTTTCTGACATTTTTGACATTTTTATGGCCATAAATCCTACAAAATACAATATTTTCTTACGGAATTGGCGCATTTAGGCCAATCATTGATATAAATAATCTGTCCGAAACTGGGCGTGATTCGTCCACTATTCACCATTTTATTCGAATATTTGTCATTTTAAAAGAGTTGAGCAACGAACTTTTTACAAAAATTGGCAATCAAAAAAGTTGACTTAAAGATTATCGTCCAAATGCAAATATAGACGGTGAAGTTTATTTAAGTCATAACCGAAATTTGGTGACCTTCATTTTATGTACTGACCGTTTTTTGCTGAAAGTAGTTTCTAAAATACCCTTCAAGTGCAGTTTGGCGAATTGTTCCATTTTTGACAATACATCGAAGTGGGTAATAAGCAAGGCCTTTTGCAATCGTAAGCTGCATGGTGTATGTATTGATGCGCCTAGAGACTGGTATCACCAATATCTCGACAACCACTTCATTTGTACGGGTTGTCAGAGTGTTGAAAAGTTATTGAAGGGTGTGTACCACAATATTGTCGGTCACATTGAAAGTCTTAACAAAGACAAAAACAATCTCATCTTGAAGCACCACACGCAATTCAGGGCAAACTAGAAAAGTTTTAGAGAAATGGCATGATGCTTTAATAAGCTGACATGTGCATTATCAAAAACAAGCCAGGAGGAGAAAACATTCTGAAATAGGTGGAAAACATTTTCCAGAGCCGGTTTGTGTTGCAAGCAAAGATATGAGTGATGAGCTTTTTGCAACCCTTTCTTCAATTGCTGAAATTATGTCCGTTATTCAACCTCCAACATCCTAGTACAGTACATCTATACACACTGAATTAATGGGTATTACAGCCAACATCTCCACGTCTATACAGTCAGAATTAATGGAAACAATAACTCACATGCCCCTGGGTCTACACTTTCAGCCTGCTCCCCACATGCCTTTACTTCCGTAAAGAGAGTTACTGGCTATCATTCCACTGAAGTACTTGGCGGCACACCAATAGTAACTCAACCTGTTGTTGCTACATATAATTTAATCAAACAATTTCGAACAACTTGGACACAGTCCGAATGGGAAGATAGGCTTAATAAGTTTCGTAATGCCAACCATGAGGAAGTTACAACGTTTTTCCCCGTAAGGCTGATTCTACTTGGGTTTGTAAATTATTTCTTGAAAAATTCAGCATAAACATAGCGTATTTCCAGAGGATTTCTCAAACGAAAAAAGTATCTGGTCATAAATTCAACATTCCCTCAAAGTACGATTGGATGTTTTCAACAACGCCGCGAAATGTTATCAGATTGGGGAAAATGGTTGTTACGAAATGGACAACTAAACCGAAAAAAAAACCAACAATCATTAATTAAACCTACATCTAAGCCTAATTCTAAGTCCTCAGCTGGCCTTGGCAACAATCAGAACTTGAATTTCAAAATTCACGTCTTTCCTTATTTCACCCGACAACCAATTCAACCATCGATCACTCCTATTAATACATTAAGAAACCCAACCGTTTCAAAACGCACATTTTATGCTGATAATCCCACATCTAAACGAACATTTCCTCAATGTAACGGCGTTTCCTTTAATTTATCACCCACTCTCCTCCTCCACTTAAATCGCCAAATACTATCAATTACCCAAATTTTATTCGTTCCCACGTTCTCAATCCGATATCTTCCTCCTCTATAAACCCCTCTAGCAACACTGAAAATAAAGAGTCTAAATCTTTAAAACTATCTCATGGTGCACCATCATCTCATGATGCACAACCAGCATTCTTAGACCCTCTCTTCCTGCCTGTAGAAAAACTTAACAAAAAAGTTACAGATGCAACTGATGGAAACCGCTTTTATCCTACGTACGTATTTTCCTTGCCTATCTGCACGATAAATCTGATTCTATTTGTATAGATGTTAATACCGCAACAAGCGTTCTTGTATCAATACATTAAGAAGGCCTCCCCACAAATCCTATTGAGTTGAGAAAAAGCTTCCATCGTTCCTTCCTTATCTCTTCCACTGAAGTAGAAAAAGATCTTACCACATTCGCCTCACATTTAAGCTCCAAATGTCTTTTCCAACTCAAAGAACTCGTTCTAGTTTTAAAAACTACTATCGTGCCTTGCCCACTACCTTCAAGCCGTACCTCTACTATATATACTATACTATATACTGTCTTTATACTACCAAAAAAGTAAGAGGACTGCGTACTAAAACTTCCGCAGCCTTTCCGAACTCCCAAAAGCTTCCGTACGACATTTTAGCCGTTTTTGAAACTAACTTATGTTCCGAATACTTGGTTAGAGAATTATTTATCTCTGACTTTGAGAGATGACGGTCTCAACAAAGAACACAATTCATCCGGACTGCCAAAAGGCAGTACATGACGGTTTTGACCCGGCACTTGTTAGAACCTCGCCTACGGACAACTTTCAATATATTTCTACCATAATAACTGCCTAATGGTTACCAACAAGCTGTTAATGTTTTTGATTCTGTATTAGATATTGCTCACACTGTCATAATTGTGGGGGTTTTCAACCTAACAAATCTCAAATCGGTACAATCCAATGACGAATCGTATTATTTCGCGTCTAATCCCTCCTCAGATAAGGAAATCCTATTCAGTGACTATCTCTTAGACTCTGTCCTTTTCCAATGAAGTGGTATTACTACTAACCTTGATAGACAACTCGACCTTGTCTTCACAACAACAATTTCATTACATCAGAGAGCCAACATCGAGAGAGAGCCAAACGAGACAACATTCAGGACCAAGCCGGGAGCAGAACATGCCCATATACCAACGACGCAAGGCCATCGAGGCGAAGAACATAAAAATCCTTAAACTCAACCTGAACCATTGTAAAGCAGCGCAGCTCCTGCTGAGCCAAACATTGTTCGAACGAGGTATTGAGGTGGCAGTACTGTGAGTACGAGTGAGCCGTATAAACGGCAAATTACAAACGCATGGGCAGTTGATATAATATGGAAGGCAGCCATATGAAGTTGCGGATGTCCATCTCTGCAGATCCTAGATGTTATGATGGCGAGTGGTTTTGTACAAGCGAAAGTTGTTGACTTATACGTGTACAGCTGCTACTTGTCACCCAGCCTCCCGCTGCTGGACTTCGCAGCGATCTTAGATGAGTTAGTAGAAGATGGACTAGGGCTGTATAAGACCGAATTCCAGAGGACGAGTGCTCTTAGAAGCTTTTGCATCGTTGAGAGTGGGTCTGCTGAATACGGGCTCGGAACACACCTTTAGCCGAGCAAGCGTGGGGTCTGTAATAGACCTGAAGTTGGCCAGCAACACTATCTACCCGACTGTATCATGGCGTATTAGCAACATGTAAAGAGACAGCGACCACCAAGCTATCATCTGTGAAGTGGGTAGACGAAAGAGGAGACATGGACGAATCAATCGAGGTGCTCATTCAAACAAAACACACTGGACGTGGGGATCTTCACCGAGATGTTTGCGAGAACGCATGTAGTGGAAACTGCAGCGATTACAGCAGACAACCGCATGCTACGTGTTCGGTAACCCTGCGAAGCGTCAATGGCCAATCTGCTCGACATCACCGAGATCCGGTTTATTAGTGCAACGAGACTATAGTCTCCGTCCGACGAAAATGCCTGCAGGCGAGACGGAAGCACCAAAGAGCCCGAGGTACACCCCAGTTCGAGGAGCTCCAACACCGCTACAAAGAAGCAAGAAAAATCCTCAAAAAAGCTATTGAGGGCAGCAAGCGCCAAAATTCTCTCCAGCTTTGTGATGACGCAGAAATTAACCAATGCGGATCGGCTTACAAGTTGGTTATGAAGAAAATGAGAGCCTTCAAGGATATCACACCCACATACGAGTACTTTCTGAATCGCATCGTCAGATCCTTATTTCCCGAGTAAGCGAATAACACGTGTTCATACGCAACTGAAGTTGATTGATCAGAAATCAAGCTAGTGACTAACGAGGAAGTGCTGGAAATAGCCGGTAGCATAAAAAACGATAAAGCGCCTGGCCCTGATGGAATCCCAAACTGCGCGCTCAAGCTAGCAGGTAAACTCCGTATAGAGGATTTTGAAGAGATATACTACACCTGTCTCAGAGAGGGAGTCTTCCAAGACTGCTGGTTGACGCAAAGACTGGTGCTCATCCCGAAAGGCAGCAAGCCCCCTGAGGATTCCTCATCCTATAGGTCGTTGCATATGTTAGACACGGCAGGCAAAATACGGGAGCGGATTATATGCACCAGATTAGATGAAGCTATCCAGCGAGGAGGTGGATTGTCCATTAACCAATTTGATTTTCGCAAATCAAGGTCGGCCGTTGACGCCATAGAAGCACTTAAGCACATTGCGGAGGCTGCCATAGATGGCACCCGATTGAAAGGTGGGTTGAAGCAATACTGCTAGATGGCAACACTTGACGAAAAAACGCGTTTAATACGGCGAACTGGGCAATGATCCTGTCTGCACTACATAATTTCAACGTTCCCGGCTATCTTACTAAGATTATTGGTAGCTACTTTGAGAACAGAGTTCTGCGATACGTCATGGACAATGGAATCAAAACACATAAAGCTACTGGAGGCATCCAACAACATCTTCTTTCACATTTAGACTGCTATCACCTACCACTTTCAATTTTTTTTTTCCTACGACACTGTTAATAACGTTCTAAAAGAGTATTCTTATAGATTTAATTTTCGTAAATTTGCGAAGAGATAAATAATTTGTTCAGTAAAGTTAACTTTCAGCATATTTTGGAGTGCAAACATTTAAATATCAAGGATGAAATAACTCAGTTCTATTGTAATTGTTTCAACAATCTGTCCCTTTTGTTACTCGAAAAAACTTTTCATCGTCCGCTCACTGGTACAACAAGAACTTGCGAGAGTTTCGTAATAAAGGAAATTAACTTTAGCGCGCCTGCCTAAAATCTCGTTCTGATTCTGACTATCACATTTACCTAACGGTTTTTTTAATTTGCATGAACTCTTTGAATCTTTTTACCTTTCACACTCAAAACCAAGTGCTATCGAACCTCATCTCTGGATCTAAAAGCCTTTTCCATTTCAATAACATTGAAAGGAAATCAGATAGATGCTTTGAATTAGGGCGATAGCTTTTCAAACAACCTAAAGAAAATTGCAAATTTCTTTGCCCATTTCTTTAGTCAATCTTTCACCAGCCATGTGTTAGAACCAGACCCTGTCTTTTTTTCGTACATGAGTAAATGCTCTCGAACTTCTCTTATTTCAATCGTAGTACCCCTCGAAGCTGTAATAGATAAGATGCAATCACTCAGCAATGAATACTTTTCCGGCACCGAAGGCTGTAGTTATAGAAGAATGTCAAAACTTTCGGGCCCAACCTATCATGACTCTACTCTAACTCTCCATATCACAAGGAATTTTTCCCACACTCTGCAATAGGTCGTATATTACACAACTTCATAAAAAGGGGGAAAAAAATGAAATTTCAATTTAATGATTTGAATGGTACTATCTTCCTTAAATTAATGCTTTAGGTCCTTAAACTTAATACTGGGTTCATACGATGAATAAAATCTTTCTTTCAAAATCGCCAATATAACGTCATTTTTAAATTTTCTATATCTCAACCTTTCTTAGCCACATCCGGAGTCCTTCAAAGTAGCCACCTTGGTCTCTTGATTTTTGTGTTGGCAATCAATGATGAGATTGTATTATTAAAAACACGCAGCTCTCTGACTATGCTGATGATATGAAAGCTTGCCGATAAATTGTTGTACCCCTTGACTATCGCCTACTACAAGATGACTTGAATAATTTTTCTAAGTGGTGTGAAAAAAATTTTTTCGGGCTCAATGTCAGTAAATGTCAATTCATAACATATTCTAGAAAGTGTATTCCATCACCGCCTAGGACATACTTTATACGCGATAATAGTGTCCTCTCGGTAATGTCTTTATGTGACTTAGGCGTTACCTGCGATAATGAACTAAATTGTCGTGCCATATTGATGACAATATAAATAGGGCAAACTCTGCTCACAGGTTTGTGAAACGTTGGTCAAAAGAGTTCTCAAACGCATATGTCACAAAATCTCTGTACCTTACATTTGTGAGACCAATTCTTGAATATGCTAGCCAAGTGTGGTCACCTTATTATAACGGGCATTCCCTCAGAATTGAAGCAGTACTACGCAGATTCATTCGGTTTTCCCTGCACGGACTTCCATGGGCGAATCCAAATAACGTGCCTGGAGATAGGCCGTAGCTATTAGCTGGAAACATTGACTGTCCCGCGTTGCTCCAAACTATTTTTATTAACACCAACCCTCTTGACCTCAGGTCTGTGCCGTTTTTTCGTCTTAACACTCACCGAACGGATTATGGCGGTAACGAACCAATGTCTAGAATTGTTGTACTAGCACACAACACTCCAAATGTTTTTGACTCTCACCACAACAAATTTAGCTTGAAGAATGCTATATCTAAAGCCACTTCAACTCCATCCTCTTCTTAATATATTAAAAACAAAACAATACTTTGTGCGTTTCACAAGGTTGTGATACGTCATTTTCTGCTCGCCTACCAACAAAAAAAAATATATTTTTTAAACACTGTCCCCCTAAAATTAAGTATTGATTTTAGTAATTGCTTTTATTAAGCCAAATAAAAATATAAAGTTATGATTGCAAGGATCTCATGTTTTAATTTAACACCTCTCTGATATTAGTCGAATAAAAATATGAAGGAAATCCGAGTTCCGAAGTTTTCGTTGGGAGATTCAATAATTCCGCTTTCAGCTTATGCTTTTTGAGCATGAAGCCCAAGACTCAATTTTGTAATAATTCTGAACCATATCCATCTCAAAGTTACCAGATGCTACTGAAACAATACATGTGTGGATGAATACTGTTCATTGAATAGCAGGTGTTAAATCCTATCTAAAGGTTATCATCCTAATTTCTTATCAACAGTTTCCAAACTTTGCTGCTGAAATAATTATACGATCACATTTCGAAAAATGAAAATGTATTTACCCAAATAAAACTTTCACCCGAATTCACCAAACTTTTTTAATACATGTTTAACTTTACATAAAACAATTAGTTGAATAATTGTTAAATATATTCGCTATTCACCAAAACTTGAATTGACATATTCAAAAAGGTGGTAGTCCTTGAAAACATTAAAATCTCGATGGTAAAATCAATTGTTTCAAAACTGAACTAACAAATATTTAAAAATAAAAATAAATTTCAACCTTCGATGGTGAAACGAAATGTGAGAAAAATTTATTTAAATCTTCGCTAAAAAGCTTAGTAAATTCGGCCGTTAATCTAGAAGATATTCTGGAAAATATTTATATCAGATTACGACAGTTGGGACAAAAAGGGTTGCTGAAACGACTAATGATGCGAAGATTCTGTTTAAAAATGTATCTCAGTTTTTATTATTTTATCATATTCTTTAGAAATTTAAATAGTTCACATATTTACAAAAAACAAAGATATATAAAATTTTCAAAAGTCTATATTTTTGAAAAAAAAGCACTCTAACATATTTGTGACCCTCCACCGCTACCGGGATCATTTCTTTCCTCGTAATAATATTATTGATTTCGATTTAAATCGTTTGAATTAAATCATTTCTCATCACATTGCCTCACACGGCATTGTCTGATATCCCATCAAAAATGAATGAGGAGTCCTTTGTAAATATGATTTATGATCTTTTGGTAGAGTTTGGAGGATAGTTATATGGGGTTAATTGGACATTTCAGCGAGGCAAACTCCAACTCACGTGGCAAAGGTCAGAAAAAAGTTTTTCCCGCCCCGAAATGCATCCATATTGCAATTGTTCGCACTTCAATGCCACTAAAACCCCATCGAATATCTCTGGGGCATACTTTCCGCGAATGTATATAGACATGAAAGACAATTTAATACTATTAATGAAGTGACATCGGC
>JAWNPW010000873.1:0-13419 GCA_035078745.1 Diastata ussurica
CGCGTATTATAATGTATCTTGATAATAATAGCTGATGGCTGACTCGCCTGTAGCTATTTTAACGGATCTCCACTTAATGCCGCGCGTTTAACTTCTCGCGCAATAAAAAGTACAACTCGGGTTGTAGCTTTTCGGTCACGGATCCACACGTCATGTGGATGCGCCCCTCGTTCGGTTGGGCGGGTGGTGGGCATTTCGCATGAGATTTTCGTTTCGTTTAAAAAAAAAAGAACTGAGTTAGTACTATTCACGCAAATATAAACTTCCTAAGTTCAGGGATATTAAAGTCGCAGGAACAATCCTGACCATCTCTGGACAAGCCAAATTTCTATGGGTCATTTTAGACACAAAACTGTTCTGAAAACCTAATATAGATGAACGCATAAGAAAGGCATTCAATGCATTTTTTGCCTGTAAGAAAATATTTGGCACAAAATGGGGTCTTGAAGGGGTGACATATTGGGCATACTCTTCAATAGAACGACCAATCCTACTGCATGGAGTTTTAGTACAAAATACTATGTGTTGGTATAACGGGTGCGCATAAAACAACTTTAACACAGCCACGCAATATTTTAATGGGCCTACCACTCAACGTTTTTGCAGGAAGTGGTTTAGGTTCAAGATATATGGGCATATCAATCTAACTGGTAATACGGATACCACCACTGATTCTCTACCTCCCTGAATGTCCTTTGATCCAAATTTCGAGGTGGAAATTCCATCAAGGGAATATTGGTCGTCACTCCAAGTCAATAACAACACAACACTTGATATATTCACCGATAGATCAACGCAAGAAACAGGTGTTGGGGCGGGATACTACATACAGTCTCTAGCCATTAGCAAATCCTTCAAACTGTCAGAGAACTGCACTATTTTCCATACAGAAATAGCGGTAATAACAGTGGCCGAAATAATCTGGCAACGAAATAATCTTCTATGCGGCTCTAAAGTGCTATTCAATGTCACGATTAAATCAAAAACGGTTTCCGAGTGCCTTGAAGCACTAACAGCACTTGGAAAATGCAACCATGCAAATGGGTGCCAGGGTATATTGGGATTGAAGGGAATGAGAGAGCAGAGGAAGCTGCTAAACAGGGAGTTACGTCTGACTCATTTCTCGCTAATATAAACTAACCTCTCTGCTTTCAATTCGAAAGAACAGTCGACAATACGTTCACGAAGACCAATGGGAGGTGGAAGAGCTCCACATCAAACAAAATGGCCAAAACTTTTTGGCCAGAATACAACAAGAAGAAATCAGACTTCGTTATCTCGCTAACACGTGTAGAATGTAGCCTGATGCTAGGAAATGTGACTGGACACTACCTGATAGGAAAGCGCGCTCACCGAATGGGTGTCATATCTAATAATTGGTGCAGGAACTGCAATGAACCAGACGAGGAAGATACCATGGAGCATCTGCTCTGTCACTGTCCGGCACTAGCAAGATGCAGGCTAGGATATTTAGGACGGGATTCTTCAACTCACTTACTGACATCACAAACATAAAACTGAAGAACCTAATCAAATTTGCTAAGAAAACGTTCGTAATGGATGAATCTAACGAAGAGAGAACCAGAAATTTCTTTTAACCAAAAAAATGGCACACTATGGAGCCAGCAGTGGTCTATTTGAAGCATACAAGTCTGACTTTTGTATGCAGCCACCCATAACCTAACCTAACCTAAGTTCATTAAGTACGAAATTGAAATAACTACAACCGCAACGAGAATAATACATTTAAAACGCCAACCAACAATTTAAAGTTCAATGTACAATGTGAACATACACGAAGTATAATAAACGCAACAATATTAAACTAAATTAAAACTATGGCAAATACTTTGTCAACCTAACGAACTGGTGAAAAGGACAATTTTTTTTTGGAAAATACAAGCTAGCGCGAAGAACACGAACGATTTTGAAGTATGCGCTTGGTTTCCGCCATAAGCAACCGTGTCAAATCTTTCATTATACTTTAAGGACAATCCCAGTTGTTTGACCGCCATTTCAGTCTTTAAATTGACCTGTGACTCTTAATCCAAAATGGCCTTGCATTCGATTGCTTGACCAATGTTGGCGATAAGTTTAACTGTCACGGTGCCGAGCAGAACATAACCATTTTCTTTGGTAGTGGTTGTGTTTCTGCGCACATTTGGTTCAGTTTCTTGATATTTTTGTTTTGATATATTAAAACAAAAATTATTTGAAAAAAATAGAGATATCTCCATTCATTTGATGCCCATATTGTTATCATGCAAGGAATATACGAATTCAAATGAATTGTTCGAAAATTAAATTCCTTCTAAACTTCAAAGTTCTTTAAAATGGAGACGCGATCAGAAAATAAAAAAATGAGTACTCAGTTTTACTAAATATGAAGTGAAACTAGACTATATATATTGATTTTTTGATGGGCAATAATTACTATCGCACAGTGTTATAACACATTGCACGAACAGTAGAAGATTCCATAATAGATATATATATTCATTATCAGCATCACCTAGAAAATATAATGAGCGACGGTCTTCTGACCATATGTTGCCTCATAGTTTACAACTTTCGCAATAAATTTTATACATAGTCTTCTAGTTATCTTAACAGCCCACCCTCATTCTCATCCCATATTTCAACTCCATAAGATCATATGGGATTACTCACAGCTTTGAAAATTAAAATTTCATTTGCAACCGATAATGTTGACTGCGGTCCGAACAGTCAGTAGAGAGATATAGTTCTAAGATAGATCTAAAAATCTGAGATGATGATTATTGTGCAATTCAAGCCATTTCATACGAAATGCACAAATGTTCAGCATTAGTGGAGGATAGGAATATAATTTGTACCGATTTTGTTTCATTGCGATTTACTCAATTTAGTTCAAATTTATTTCATTAAAATTCTACTGTATCTTTGAAAAAGCAAAGCGAATAACGCCGTGTATGCGTCTTTTGATAAGTGCAAACCGGGGACGAAAATGGTTTAAAGTTATAAAAAACGACATGCAAATTGGAATAGCAAGCTGCCTTGAAAAATGTCCGACTTTATAAGATAAAATAAGAAGAGATAACAATCGCTTCGTTCATTTCGACCATAAAGTGCCTTTATGAGGTATTTTCCATTAAAGTTTAATCAACAAACTGAATGCCAAAGGCTTGAGGATTATAAAAAAAAGAACTATTCGTTTTTTTTTCTAATGCATGTCTTGAAAATGTGTAGACTCGATAGTTGGTAGTGGTGGTGATTTCTGAAGCCAAACTGAGGTAGCATTTTTCATACTATTTTTTTTTTTATTCACAAGAATGAGATGTATTTGATCTTTAGAGTATCATTTTAATCGTTTATTGATTTATACATTTCTTTTTAATAGTTACAAACAAAAAGGCTCTAAAGCGGTTGAAGCATTAAATGTTTTTTACTATTGTTCGTATGAAGGAGCTGTCGATCTTGATAAAATTTCAAATCCTACTGAGCGCGAAGCTATTGAAGGTTATTATTGTTTATAACGTATATGAAAAACTGGCAGAATTAACTGCTTCTTATCATTTAGGCATGATAAACAATTTTGGACAAGTACCATCGCAACTCATGCGAGAACCACACCCACGACGCTTAACGCAGGATGAAGTAGTTTTGAAACTGCTGCGTGCTGAAATCAAGCGACCAGACTTAACGCAATTTTTGGATAAGGTGGTCGTACACTATTGTGATCTATCAACACCAAGAGATCCTATTATTTTTCTTAGTTCCCCACGAAGTCCACCACGTTCATTTTTACAAATGAGCCCAGATGTTTTGGTGAGCATTTCAAAATCCTGTATTCTCGGCTGTAATTCCTGGATCTCTCATGACAAGGAGCGGGGTTTCCTTCTTGAGACAGATGCAACTACATCAAATCAAAAGTGAAACATTCTACTTTACAATTTCCACAGTTAAATATAACAAGTCCTGACAATTTTTGTTGCAGAAACCGCAAACGTATTTTTGGCCCATTACACTCATCACTGTTGCCTGATTCAAAAATATTCGCCGTAAGTATCGATGGGAAATATCTCTACGTTGGAGGCATTTGGGATAATTCGCTTCGAGTATTTAGCCTAAGTAAAGGGAAAATGGTCGCGACGGTGCAGCGTCACTTTGGTAAGTGGTTCAGTATACTGCTACCTTATTGCTATGATGTAATTAAATTTATTTACACAATTTATTTGAATTTATTTTGAAAGCATTTTTTGTTAATCATCCTTAGATATTATTACATGTATAGCGCTTGACTATTGTGGTGCTTATTTGGTGACTGGCTCACGTGACTGTACTTGTATCATTTGGAGCATTCTAACACAAGCTCACGGCGGAAGTCATTCATCGAACATTCATCCGCATACGCTTACTGGACAGGTCCAGGCTGTACCTCAACTAAATACACAGAACAGCATTTCTCCAATACCCTTGACAGTACTTTACGGGCATGATGCGGCTATTACATGTGTTGCTATATATACTGAATTGAATATGGTTGTTTCAGGATCTCTGGTAAGATATATCTTACAATTTTGATAACTAGTTGCACTCAAACATATACAATTTTATCTTGTAGGATGGAACTGTAAATGTTTATACGATTCATGAAGGACAATTTGTTCGAACACTAAAACCAATTGGTTGCACCGAATTTTGTGCTAAAATTTCCTATCTTACAGTTTCCTATCATGGTAAGTTCATATAAATGATATTGATGAGATATTGATCAGAAGTAGATATTTTGTAACATAAATTCCAAAATTATATATAACGCTCGACCCTCTTAATTGGTGTCATGACTCAAAATATGAGCCTTTTTTGCTTAATACACAGGCATACAAAGCCTACTTGTCTAAGTCAAAACATTGATTTGTTTTGACCAAAAGCAGTAAAATTCATTTCTGATCCGCTTACTCTTTATTTTGACCGTTAATTTCAAGAATTTGATTTTTACTAAAAATTAAAGACGTCATCATTTTCACGAAAAACTTTAAAACAAAAAAACATTTTATCAGTAACAGCTCTCCATATTACCAAGATTGCTATTTCAAAGTTCGCACCGTTGTTACAAGACCAACAAACAGAACTGTTTTGCAGGTCTGGGCTGTTGATTCAACAGGTTTTACTGTAGGATGGGATTTGAACGCGAAAACTGTCCATCCAACTTACTTTTTCTTTCATATAACAATCTTTTTTTTCTGAGTGAACCTTTTCATATGGGTACGGCGGAAATAAATGCAATTAATCAGTTGAAGGATGCGCTGCCTGTGGAGCCTGTTTTCAAAATATGGCGACACGCTCCAACAGAATTGCATGCAGACGCGTCCAAACATGGTTTCGGTGCTGCGGTACTACAAGTGTTCGGTGGCCAACTACATCCTGTTTTTTCAGGAGCAAGAAGGCGTCTATTCAAGATTCGCAACGTCACAATTATATTCTAAAAGTTAAAGCTGCATTCTTGGCATTGAAAAAGTTTCGTCATTATCTGCTTGGCATAACATTCAAACAGGTGACAGACTGTGCAGCTTCAAACTAACAACGATGAAGAAAGATGTTCCTCGAGAAGTGATTCAATGGATTTTTCACCTCCAAGATTTTTAGTTCGAAATCGATCACAGAGCGGAAGAAAGGATGAATTACGTTGACTGTCTAAGCCGCTACCCAGTGAATGTTCTCAGTATAACTTCAGAGAAAACAGCAAGACTGCGAAACGAGCAACAAAACGATAAACATATAAAAGCATTAAGTGAAATTCTTCAACGACCATATAATGGTTTTAAAATCAAAGACTATCTCGTATACTAAGTTGTTAATGGCAACGATTTATTGGCAGAACCAAAGTTGAAGGAACGTGAAGTAATCAGCGAAGCACATATCGATGATCATTTTTCAGTGCAGAAAACAGTACACACGATTCAGCAAAATTATTGAATCCCACATAGTGAAACGAAAGTCAGCCAATTTATAAAACTGGGTAAAAAAGAGGGATACGTGTATTGCATTGGAAAAGGTGATCAAAACAGTATAAATTCATCTTTGCCTTGGTGGATGCATTTTCTAAGTATGTTTGGCTTTTCCCAACGAAATCAACTGGATGTGACAAGTTATCAAGCGGCTGACTGAGTGGACCGATGTTTTTGGCAGTCCAATGCGAATCATTAGCGATATAGGATCAGCATTTTCGTCGAACGCATTTTCAAATTTTGTGAATGAAAACAAAATCGAAAATATTTTGACAACAACAGGTTTGGCGAGCGGTAATGGTCAAATCGAGAGAGTTAACCGAACGATTTGCTCCATTATCGCTAAATTATCAAACGATACTTCAAAATGGTACAAATTTGTGCCGCAGTTGCAGAGGGCTATAAACACATACATTCATAGTACTACAAGAATATCGCCGTTTGAACTTATGTTTGGAGTAAAAATGAACAACGCTGTTGATGGGCGCTTTCTCGATTTGCTATAAGAAGAAATATTGGATAATTTCAACAATCAAAAAGATGCCAGATGAATCTAAACTACAAACACTGAAGGCTCAGGAAGTATACAATTGAATTGGTAGCGATAACAAGAACTCAGTTCATTGCTGGGAAAAAGCTTGGCCCCTATGCTATAACGAAAATCAATCGAAATGGGCACTACGACGTTCAGAACGTGAAGGCCCAAATGCTACGTCAACTAGTTGCGACAGCATGAAGCTTTGGTCATACTTTGCACCAAACAATGAATTGTTGTCATCTGGGATAGATGGCGATGAAAATTTTAGAGTTCTTTAAACCACGAAAAATTCTACAATCTAAGTTTATTGGAGAGTTTGTACGGAAGCCGATTTTCTCTGTAATCGAAGAGTCTTGATGACATATCGTATGTGCATATCGAGGGTGTAAATACAACAATCTTCCATACAAGTTTCGATCAAATGTGCGCTGTTTGGCGTCAAGCTTTGTTCTTTCAAAATCTTTTTCGCAAAAATATCTTTTGAGTTTTTTCACTTCATCAAAATATGCATAGTCCTAAATTTGTGACCCAAGCGTTTGTATAACTCTTTATAAAAAGTGGTTCAATGTTGCATTGATGCTATGCTTTGCAGCAGTGTTTCTATTTTTTTACGTGTCTTGCATTTTTGATGGTAAAACTAGATAGCAATATTTTATCACTATTATTATTTGTTCGCTCTTGTGAAAAAGAATACTTTTTTTGCCAATCAACTCAATGAAACAATTTGACTTTAATTTTAGTTGTAACAATTCATCGGTTTACCGGGTTCCCAGTTGAGATAGCTCAGCGGAGCCAGGATTCGTTACAAGACTCGGAAAGGGAAAAGCTCACGGATCTACTGCTGCGAGTACATGGACGGGTAAAACCCGTTATTCGCTTCACCATCCAACGTGCTCACCACACCAAAGAAAACGATAATATTTTATTGGTTATGCTGCTTTTGCTTAGACGGAATGTAGAAATTAAACGAAGTATTTGTAGTTGACCGATCTTCGTTAACGGACCTTAAGAGATAATTTTTCATATTATGCCCACTTTTCCAATGGCTATTTTCGATTTCTGTAATTTTACCTCTAGACTCAAAAGGATGCAATGTTCCTCTAGCTTACTTATCATTTTTAGCAAATTTTCATTGTCACTTTGAATAGCAATATCGCCCGCGTACATAAGCAGTCGTATATTTACTCCCCCTAAATCGATAGCATCTCCTAAGAAATCATGCATGTTATTTAAATGCAAAGAGAATAGTAGCCGTGACAAAAGGCAACCCTGCTCAACACCATATAACATATCAAAATAGGCTAATAGTTCTTCTCCATTCCAAACGGCCGATTTTTTATTGTTATATACAATGCTCATATATTTGACCATTTTTATCGGCACTCTTGAAGTGTGAAATTTATAAATTAGCGTCTACCGGGATAACCTGTCGAAGGCAGCCTAGAAATGTACAAAAAATGCATAAATGTTTTTCTATTCGTCGAACGAACTATCGATTATTATTATTATTAAGACATGTTCTAAACATGTTAGCATAACTTATGAACTTAATCTATCTATCTGTTTCTTCCCGTGGCACGTAGTTCGCTTAATGATTTTCCTGAATCGACCACTTTTCAGCTGCACATTTATTTATCTCTTCGTTAGATAAATAAATCAAATTTTCAATTCACACCAAATGCATGCAGCTACGACGAACCATATCTCTTCGTTAGATAATTAAGTTCTGCTCTTCAGATGAACGAAAAATGAAAATCAACATGAAAAAAAAAATAAATCACAAACAACAAAAAAACAATATAAAACTAGTAATGTAGCAAAAAAGTATCTTAGGCATGCAGCGAAGCTTTTTCCGTAGCAGTCGGTTATAACCGACTACTTAAATACCCTTCACCTTCTAAATTTGCATTTGAACGGTAATCTTTAAGTCAACATCTTTGGCTGCTAATTTTATTAAAAAGTTCGTTGCTCAACTCTTTCAAAATTACAAATATTCGATTAAAATAGTAAAAAGTGAGAATATTTATATTATTGATTGGCATAAATGTATCAAATTCCATACGAATATTGTATTTTGTAGGATTTATGGCCATAAAAGTGTCAAAAATGTCACAAAAGCTCACATCGGTGTACTGGAGGTACCCGAAAAACTGGTCCGATCGAAAAACCCTTCAAACTTGCGGATGGGGCACATATACAGAGTCTGTGTGCCAAATTTGCTTCGATTATCTGAACTCCAACTATCTAGTTTCGGACGGACGGAAATGGCCAGATTGGTGAAGACCATTGGTGAAGGGTATTAAAAGTCAGACAACTAAACAAGCTCGAAAGAAAAATCAAGAAAAAAGAAAATATAAAACAAACTATGAAAAAAGATAAAGATCATGCATAAGAATCAACAAGACAGACCAACTCAACGATTGCTACCCTTTTCATATATATTGCCGCTCTCATTGAATGCATTATCGAACACACAGAGAAGATTGTGAAAATCAACCATCAAAAATAGAATTGCGCACAAAAAAAAAAAAGATGAAAAAAAGGCAGACAACTTTAACAAACGCAGAAGAAAAACAAGGAAAAAAAAATAAAATGAAATCTGAGAACATTTTTCCAGCCAATCAAAACACTAGACCTTAGGTCTGCCTTTTTTCAGACATTTGATGATGATGATGATGATGATGATGATGATGATGAGGATGATGATGAATATGCGTCGGCGACGATCAAAAAGTATTATCCATCGACTGGACCAGCTTAGTCTATATGTAGACGTTTGCATGGCGAGGTGTAGGCCTCGGTTGTGTTGTTTTTGTTGGCGAAAATTTGCCGACATCACGCATTGCTGTTTTGATAAGTGCCTCGATGTCCAATAAAATTGCTTTAGCAGACCATTTCGAAGAAATTTTGGAAGAACGCGTTCGTCGACCATGATGCAGCTCTCGCTAATGCAAATGTCGTCTCTGTGGTTGAAAAATTGTTTGGATTCGTTATCTTCTTTGTTTGTATCCGCCCATCCAGTTTTCACATATTCACAAATCATCAAAAATCATCTTATTAAATTTTGTAATAGCCAAAATTATCGCCAGACCCTTTTTAATTTGGTTGACAGCTTTTTTAGCTGAAATAAGCGATAGTGATGCACGGCTAAATGCTTTCAATGAACCATTGGGCATTCATAACAATGCATGCTCCTAATTTGTAATTTGACGCGTCGATGTAACGATGCGGATCATAATGTATCAGTAGCAAATTTGATGACAAAATTTCCTTTAGATAATGAAAACATTTGCAATGTGTTTCCGTTCATTGCCTATTTTATGTTCGCTCTTAGTAAATCATTTAAGTGGTTTGTACTGTCAAACTTTGTTCATAAATTTTCTATAAAAATGAATACCAATAAATTACTTCCGAAATTGGATCTTCACATAGTTACAGACAGTTGTATCTAATATTAAACTGTAACGTTTGCAGTCTGACAAGCTAGTTAAATAGCCAAATTCCAAACACGGAGAGAAATCCTTTAGAAAAAAAAAATTTTAATTAAATTGCCCAAGCCAGTAGAGTAGTGCCTTTCTGTAACAGAACCTTTTTTCACACTGTCAAAAAATGTGAAAGAATAAAACACTCAACTGTAAAATTGAAGAGAAGACAAAACGAAAAATGTGTTTACTTTTCTTGTTTTCATAGAATATGAACAATAGCAGGTTGTGTGCTTTCGAAAGACAGTAACGACACCGTGTCACTGAGAAACGGACGGACAGAAGTCGATAAACAAAAACATTAAGCAACAAAATTTACTTGAATGTCGCCGCTGACTAGAAAATAAGATATTACGCGTATGAACAGTTTACCGCATGAAAGGAATTAAAAAAAAAACATAGCAAACCAAGAACAAAAAAAAAAAAAAAAAATGAGCAGAACAACAACAATATATAAAATTTTTATGAAATTATTATAACATATTCGAAGTTTTTTGTCTGAACCTGAAGTTTCTTCTCGAATTACTTTTTTGATAGTTGGAAAATTATTATTATTATACTTTTTCTTTCTGATGTTTGTATGAAAAAATCAAGTTTTTTTCCTAATACATTCTCTTCGTGAATTTTATTTACAAACGAATCAAAATGATGCACGGTTGATTGTATCATTATTATTTTTATATCTAAAATCCCCGCCGCTAATTGTTGTGTTTGTAAATTTTTTTATTTTGTAAAAAATTCAATTTATTTTTTTATACCATTCACCAAAGGTGAAAATTGTATATTGACTTTAATACAGTGGTCGGCAAATTCAACACTCAGCGGAACTTTTTTGCCGCGCATCTGATGATATCATATCATATCGATTGGCTGCACTATTTTTTTAACGCATATAATGTGCTGCGCGTTCAGCACTATTTCAGCTTGTTGCTTTCTGTTTGCTTCTACGACGCAGCACACATTATTCGGCAAGAAGGCAAAAAAAAAAAACGAAAAAAGAGTACAGGTAACCCTCCTGCAATGCGGGGAATAAGTTCATAAACAATGCCGCGTTATAAATGTTATAAAAAAAATAGGTATCAAAATATTTACATATTGCAAGGAATTTTTTTTAGGGAGAAAAACTTTTCATGAAGGGTAAATTAAGTTTGTGTATCTGTTTGTAACACCCATAAGGAGTGACCAGAGACCATATAAAGTATATATGTATATTCTTGACAATTCGATTTTTGGGGTACCTTCAGTACCTTTTTGTCACTTTTATGGCCATAAATCCCTCAAAATACAATCTTTTTTTATGGAATTTGGCATTTTTATGCCAATCTATGATATGAATATTTTGCCCAACTGAGCGTGATTCGATCACTTTTCACCATTTTAATCGAATATTTTTAATTTTGAAAAAATTGAGCAACGAACTTTTTAAAAAAGAAATTTAGCTAACAACGAATGTAGGGAGGGAGGGTTACCTGTATCTTTTTCTTGTTTTCTTCGCACTACACCCATTCTTACAATTCTTAAAAAGGTTTTGGATTGTCTGTTGTTATATTGTGATACAAGCGTGATTTGTATACGCGTAAATGATGACTTTGCGTGGTGATAAGAGTGTATGACGCCGACTGCGGGTAAGAATGTTTTGCGATAAAACCGATGTGCATATTTTCAATGACACGCAATATTAAGACTGCTATGTTTTTCGTCATTTAACACGGGCTTTTTAGTTGATTTCGATCTGGTGATGCATGTTTTTTCGATATGTTCGCGTTTCTTGCAGAAATTACATTCCATGTCCCTAAATCTGCACTTGTCTGGCTCGTGATTTCCACGACATCGAAAATTGCTGCGACCCAGGTGTCCTGATGTACGACTGTGCTTTTCGTTGTTACTCCCAATTTTATTTATTTATGGTTAACTGGTTGGCATTTTTATTGCTGTTATATTTTTCTGGGCTGCTTCGCTAGCAATGGCTTCGTCCTGGGCAATTTTCAGAATTAGCTTGTCGTGTTTCAACAAACATTTCTAAAGATTTTCGTCACGCATACCACAAACCAATCTGTCGTGCAACATGTCATCCAAATCTTTGAAATTACAATCCTGGTTTAACTTTCGAAGCGCTGCTATAAAATCTGGAATTGATTCGCCGTCAATTTGATCTATCCGGTAAAATTTGAATTTTTGAAAAATCTGGTTCGCCAGTGGACAAAAATGGTATCATACGAAAAATTTTCCGCCATGATATCAACTGGTGTCGCTATAGACTTTAGAACAGTGCTCAGCACAAGCTTTACAATAGAGCACACCATGAACGAAATATACATACATATATATATTTCGTTCATGTATATTTCGTTCATGAGGAGTGTTGCCACGACTGAAATAATTTTGTTGCCAGTTGGCTTCCAAAAATTTACCAAAAATTTGTTATACAAATAAAAAAACAAATTTTTCAGATAACATTTCAAGAAGTCTATAATTTTCATTTTAAAATCAAAAAACCAATCAAAATTATAAATAAATACATATATATACACATTATTTATTGAACTTCGTTCAAATACTCGTTATTTCATTAAATTGTGTTTAAACATGCAAAAATTAACTAATATTCATTTTTCTAAAAATAACTTTAACGGAATATAATAAACTTAGAAATTTCAACTCTTTTTTTAATTATCATTAACTAGAACTCATTTTTAGCAGACCAAACACACGAGCTTTGATTTAGTTGATCCACTTCCTGAGCTAACATAATGCTATTTACAGTGGAAAATTCTAGTTTATTTCTTAATTTCATTTTAATTAATGCCAACTGAGAAAATTTTCGTTCCGCAGCTGGGGAGCTATGCGGCAATGTCAGCAAATTAAAAACAAATGTGCATTTTTATAGCAGCTCACGTTCTGCCAAAAGTTGCTAATGTCGCTATCGGTTGAGATATTAGGAGAAAGTCGCAGAAGGTTCCACTGTGTGACAATTATTTCGGCATCCCAATTAATTAAATTAGGAAATTTTTCTATCAAGGGTAGAATCGATATTTCATCTTCGGAAAAACTTTTTGAGGTGTTATGATTATTAAAAACATTGGAACATCATTCTCGAAATCAAATCGGGATTTAATTTGATTTAATAACTCCAAGTAAAAAGAAAGAATATTAATTTGATTTCATGTTTTTCTTTTTCCGAAAAGTTACATGTTTAAAAATAAGCTTCCGCTTTTACGCCAATAAATATGTATCGTATATATTTATATCTGCTATGGAACAAATATTTTTCAAGAATTGAGTTTTTATGAAATCACTCAAAATCAATTTGTAGTTAGTTTCTATATGCCAATATATAGATATGGCAACCGTACTTTCTCAGACTGAAACTCTTTGTTCAAGTTGTTCATAATTCCTAGAATGTAGGATA
>JAWNPW010000874.1:0-13415 GCA_035078745.1 Diastata ussurica
TATCACACTTATGTTGAATGGTATAGAAGCTTCGGTGCATGCCGAAGATACTATTGCTTCTTTACTGGTTTTTTTTTAAGTTTCCAACTTTTGTTTGAAAATCTACAACTTTTCATTGAAAAATTTATTGCAATCGTTTGCCTAATCCTGATCATCCTTTACGACATGATTGAGTTTGATAATAGATAAATATTATCATGGAAATCTTTGAAGGTATAGGCCCAGTGGTAAATCCATAAGCAAATAATAAAAGTTCATGATAAATTACAATGAAAGTTTATGATAATTTTAATATGTATAACAATATGCTCCAAAATGAGGAAAACATTTCTTCTTTATTTTCAGTGGCTGAGCTCGAAAATCGATAATAAATTTTTCTCTACGGACATGAATCTGTAATATACAGTTTTTTTTTTTTTTATTGAATAGTTTATATATTTACACATATAATAAGTTGAAATCGCCTGATATGGTTACAATAATAAAAGATAATCAAATTGTAAAAAAGTTTTCTTCACCATCTTGATCAATCGGTCCAGTTTTTTAGTCAAGATTGATATATATATAATTTTTTTTTTAATAGGAAGAAAATCCATTGATTCCACGAAGTTACAATTGAGTGAGGGTACCAAAATTACACATATATTTGATTTTCCAAATATGACGTGTAATAATCGCACACTGAATGCAAAAGCCAAAGGCATTAAAGCTGTCATGGTTTGATTTCTCAATTGAAAATTTTTGTTATATCATTTTTCCAATAATTGGTGTTGCGTACTGTTGAACAAAGGAAATGCTTTGCCAGATCCTGCCCATTTCAGCTCCTTACGATATTTCATTGCTAAAAAAAAGCAGTAAAGAAACAGTACTGTAAAGTAAAGAAACAGTACTGTTCTGTTGTTTTGAAGGTGAAAAAATTTCTTTTTTTTTCATTTTGAGAGCGTCAAAATACCAATCGAACCTGATTTCCAAAAGTACATTTTTTTCGGTAGACAACTTCTCAATTTTCAGAATATATCTTATCGATTAAAAGTTTGGTACCACTTGGGATGGAAGGCTCCATATACTTTTTGGGGCCTCCGTTGCTTACTTTTCATATACCATTTTCACCGTTGGTGAATGGTATAAAAATCGCACGTGAAGAAAATAAATTTGATCATAATTGATTTAACTATGTAATTGGTTTTTTTGTCTATAACTCACATTAAACCAATGTTAATCGGGCACTTCTAAACGATCTGCGATGGTCTCGTGTTTAGAGCGTTTGACTGTGGTCCGAAGAGTTTGATTGAGTTTTCAGTTTGATGAATGGGAAGAAGAAATAAGTCAAATAGTTCAACATATATGCATCTCTCCGCCCCAGAAAAGGATCCACTTACCAAATATACGTGAAAAAGAATAGTAGAATCACAATTTTAATTGCAACTTGTAAGAAAACTATTATATTCGGTCGAAAGCTAAAGATATATAACATTTTACAATATTTGTTCAGTCGTATTTATTGGTATAATGAATATTCCCTAAGATATTTTATTTTTTTGCTCGAAGTGTGTGGATGATGAATATTGACGTATTGCGATGTTACCTAACTTTTCCAGCCACATTTGATGGCCTAACGAATGCTTTATATAAAATTATATTGCTCTAAACTCAAACATTCGGAAGTTATCACTTGGAGACCGATCTTCATAAATTTAAAAGGTTTTTAAATGACAACATTTTGATATACGATGTCCATTACAGGTAGTCTGGTCTCTACAGAAAATCTGACTCCCTGTGTTTATAGAGAGAAAATTGTCCATTATCCAACTTACTGAAAATGTTTCTGATTTTAAAATGCGTTCATCTCGCTTTTTTATATAAGTACTCCATTGTGAGTCAATTATTAATAAGACGATATCTTTTAAGCTGGATTTTTTTCTTAATATAGTTTTTTCTTATACATATTTGTGAAGCAAAATACATTGCAATCGAGGGATGCTCCGATTTTATTCGTTCCTGAGTACTTGTTTACGAGGGCGAATGCTGTGATAAATGATACTTTTTAAGAATACATTAATTAAATCCCACAATTTTTTGAAAAAGGTGTACCATGAGTACCAAATGAACAGGTTCTACATATCGAAGAAAATGGTCGAAAAAAGTTTGTGCTTTAAATTTAACCATAGGATTAAGAAATGCAAAACTAAATATTAGCATATAAAAATTATTTTTGGCAACAGAATGTGAATTCGCCTATTATATTTATATATTTTAATTCAAACTGTGTCTATGAATACATCAAAATTAAAAATTTTTTAAAAGTTTTGCTTCATCTCTCTAGGAAGCAACCATCAGCGGCCATAAACTTTGAATAGTGGGTGTGCACTTATGAATGCTTTCACTGTATATTGAATAGAACTATTCATTATTTATTTTTGTATTTGTGATGTTGTCTCTAGTATATGTTGCTTTATTTTTTTATTATTTTATTCATGCACAAACAAACAAAGATTACGAATATTTTCCCGATCATCGAGAGCACGCGCTCACATAAAATTTAAAACTTTGCAATAAACCGAGTTGACTCCTTTTCTTGCAAATCAAAGAACGTAAAGCGATGAAAAATAAGAAAAAGAAAAGAACCAAACGAAAAAATAAAAAAAATGAAACAAAAGAAAATGAAGCGCATCGATTTGCAAACTTGATACAAATATGGCGTGGAACTTCCATAAACTTCAGTATTGCATTGGAACTGAAGCTGCTGTTGTTCATGTTATTGTAGAATATCGTTGTTTTTGTAGTTGTTGATGTAGTTGCTGGTGGTGGCATCATGGTCATGGCTGATTGGTATTCGATATTCGGGCAAAGGTTTCGCCAATGGCGAATGTTGCTTTCTGAAGTTTGGTGAGATGCTGCAACGACCTGTAAGATGTTCATGATGTTATTCTTTTCGGCATCGTCGATGTCGTTGTTGTCGTCACAGTCGACATCACACGTTGCCAATGAAAATTTAGTGCACAGAAAGTCACAAAATTCATTCAGCCTCCTCCAATAGCTCCGACTGCCAACGATTGACGATTTGCTGAGTTGCATTACATTGTAGCTTTCTAGTGGCTGTCCATGATCGTTGTGCAGGTCAGGTCCATTTTTTACCCAATTCCCTATTGTTACAAATGCTAATTTTGATATTTCGAATGTTGCAGAAGCAACTGCGGCGTCAGCCATAGTTTTCAGTTTTTCTAGATCATGCTGCAAATTTGGCATTGAGTTTCATAATGCGCAGCAATGGAAAAACAATTACTAAAGCAACAGGATCAGCAACGTACTAACACATTTTGTTCATGTTAATGTCGAGAGTATGGTAAAGAAACGATAGAACGATCGGCCGATCGATCGTTTGCAACTAAGTCCACTACTGAATGTATTGTAGATAGTCGTATGTCGTCGTCGTCGTTTCAATGTTATGTTGTTGCAGCGTTGGAATGACAGGCGCATACTGAAGCTAGTGGCATTCACAGTATAATAGTGAAGGAAGAGAAGCAACATCATCAGCCACTGTTATTGTAGCAGCAGCATCAGTCGTAGCAATACCGACAGGAATGTAATCTATAAACAACAACATCACCAGTGGTACATTCACAGCGTAGCAAGAGTCGAAATCATCGTGTAACCTATGGGAATGTTTGAGCATAGCGATTATATCTGCATCTGGATAATGATCCATTGTTTGCAACTGAACTTGTTTTGAATGCGATTTTGCCATAAGAGGCAACGGTGATTCATTGGCAACTAGAAAAGGACTGTATACATTCTCCTACCTGTCTGTTCGTCTGTTTGTCTATCTCCTAACACAATATAACAGATACGGTTGAATTCTTTTATACCATTCTTTTTCAAATTATTAATCAAATTACAAAAATTTCAAAATTATTATTGTGAAATTCGCAGTTCATCGTATTTGTGACTGATAATTTACTTTTGATCGTACATTTGTAAGATTGATATCGCAAACTTACGACAATCAGGACGCTACCAATCTGTGAATTCTACAAATAAGTCAATGGAATATATGTTGATCTTAATGAATGTATCGAATGTATGGCTTATTAAACTTCTATCGTTACCCAATCTACAAATTGAACGAAGAATGCTAAATCTTTGAAAAACACATAGTTTATAAACAAAAATCAACTCTTTCCAAAGCTAAGCTTTTTATTTCAAACCAGATCAAGTTAGCTGTCATCAACTCATGTATTCGTGTCTTGATATCTGTAGATATTTGAATCGAAAACAACAATTTTTCAAATGCACTATTGAATGGTGTCAGAACTCGATGAATTTTTCGAACCCTCCGATCAGTTGTTTATATAACATGACATGTTGGAAAGTTGAAGTTATGGGAACTTGCACAGCCCGTAAGTCTACGGTCCAAACTTGTACGGTAATTTTAAATATAGAACCAGAGTGTTTGATTATTTTTTAATGCCGGCAATCCAGAAATACCATTTAGTATATTTCAATTCTCTTTCAACCCATTTATTTATGTTCATGAAAAGACTTCGGCTTAACATTTCTGAAAAACATTCGCCGAGATGCATAAAGTGCATTGGTATATTCCTCATTGGAATTATTACTATTCAACAGACGAAAACATACATGTACTGAAGAATTATCGTCCGGTGATCACGAAACTTGCTGCTAGAAATTTTGGAGTAAAAATATGGACAGATATCGTTTTGAGATAAAATGATGACGAAAACCGTCATCATATGGGGAGATGGTCAAGTTTTTGCAAATTTATCAATCTTTTCGGCAAATAATCGGTTGTGTTGGCTTAATGATAATTTTCCTTATGGTTTTCCTAGTCGTGATACATAAAATTTTGATTGCCACCTATGCGCACAGCTGAGTAAGCCAAACTATTGGTTCTCGCACACTTTAAAAACACTTTAAAGACATGTTCTAAGAATAATTACATTGTGCTAAACAGATCAGTTGATTAACGGCTTCAGTGACATGATCAACGGCTTTTTTCTATCTCAAATTTGCATTGAGTGTTTTGAATGTTTTGTAGTTAGAAGTCTTCGCAAACAACAATCATATCTTGGCGGACAATAAATAGAGAATTTAGCGATCCAGCGTAGTACTTATTAATAAACAAAATTAGTGCAACAGAAGAGCATTTTTGAATTTTTGGGCGAAATTTCAAATCGAAATCGAATAATTTTAAATTTCAAAACAGTTAATATCAGCAATCATTCATCATTTCGGTGATTACCACATGCACTGGGAATATATATGTATATAGATTCAGGAAAGTGCCACCAACTGCTAAGAACAAAACGAAACCAGAACAGAATTCAACAATAACTTAAAACCAAGCCAACGTTGTCAGTTGGAAAAAGAAGGAGAAACAGAAAAATGTAGTGTAAAGATATTGAAGAGTGCTTCAAATATGTCTAAGTTGAAGCCACCCAAAAATAAGACAATGAAAAAAAAAAAAGTAAATAAAAATGGTCTAGAGTGTAAAGAAAGCATTTACTTGTATATCTTATTCTACCACTTGAATGACGCAGAGGAAGAAGAGAATCAAACCGAAACCGAACAGAACCATTTCGTCTATTTCGATGGCAATAATTCAAAAAATTAAGACGGCTCGATAGTCATAAATCTGTCAAAAATCCATTTCTTCCATTACAAACGCTTTGCGTTTCCTTTCTTTTTTTGATTCTTCAGTTGTTGCTTTTGTTTCTGCTGCTGCTGATGCTGCATATGTGGCGAGTGTATCTTACAGATACATTCAATGGCACTTCACATAATGAAATAGTATAGAAATATAAGTTGAAGCAGCGGACAACATGTCCATACATACATATATACGAACAAACAAAAAGAAGCACAACTAACTAAAGTATACGACAAAGATGGTGATGATGATGACGATGGAGAAGAAGAAGACGAAAAAGAAGAAGAAATAATAATAATTCTTTTTATACATTTCATTCGGTTTGGTGTTGGTTACTGTTGAACTCCACTTCTACTACTACTACTTTTGTTTTTGATCTTATTCTTTGTTATTGTTGTTATCGCACTGAAGAGGGAAAATTGCAAATAGCGTCACAATTTGACGTTAGACTTTTTAGCGGCTGCTGCTGTTTCTTCTACTTTTTTTTTTGTTTTTTTTTTCGACCATTTTCACTGCTTTGTTGATGTTGCGCCGAGTTCGGAGTGAATGAAATTTTTGAGGTACTACAGCAGCAACAATAACAAATCCACAAACAACAATCACGAAATCAACTAACATGACAATATAAGGCAAGTGTCGTTTTGCGTCTGTGTGTATACGTGAACATATTATATCGAACGATGATTTTCTATACTACATATTTCAATATTGGTTTTTCATTTTTCGCTCATATCAAACATAGCTGGACCCGTAACTGAAACAAAATTTTGATTGTACGTGCGTTAGAGCGTGCGAGAGTGTAAATGTGTCTCAAAGATGGCTGAACCCCTTTCGAACTCGACATTCTTATGATGAAAAACAGCCATTGTACCATATTTCAGTCAATTAGAACTGTCATAACTCATTTCTCGAAGTTATTTGGTGTATTTTTCTTCTAAATAAATATATGTGTATGTACATATAAGTATGTTATTTTTTTCTTTTGATTCCATTTTTCATTTTCATTTTCCTTTTTAAAATTCATTTCTTCAATTATGATGAGTTGCAGAAAACGAAACCATTCGTAGTTCAGTTTATAAACTATAGTACAGACTTCATTGATCAAATCTAAAACTCATTTGAATTTTCATTAAACAGCTTTATAAATAATTATTTTTTCTCTGCCATCCATATCTGAAGACGAGCTGAAAACCATATCCGATCGGGCTCAAATTTTCAGGCTTCAATAAGTGGTACCGTGTGCAACATTCTGCGGTGTACGCAAAAATGAAAGAAACCTGATTTCCACCCCGTCCACCCCACGGTATATCTCATTGAAAATCTATTTCTTGTCCTCCCACTTGGATTTTTTTTCGGACATTTTGTGCGCCGTGAGTACGAGCACGGTGAACGTTTTCACCAACAAATGAAGGCAATGGAGCGACGGTATAACGGTTTCTGGGATATAGCCATGATGGGAGACTACATTTGGATACTCATACGAGAAACGGACTACCAAAGCAACAAGAAATAAAAAAAGGAGCCACAATTTGGTAGGGGTCAAAATACGGACAGTGCAAAATACTGTATTCAAAATACTGTATGTTCAAAATACTGTATGCTCAAAATACTGTAAGTCAAAATTCTGCTTTGCAAAATTCTGGATTTGAAAATTCTGTAAATGAAAAGTGCGCACTTTTTAACATTATAAATACTTTATATGTTATTATTTACAGAATTTTAAAATCCAGATTCATTATGTACAGAATGCACATTTTTTAAAATTATGTTGTAACTGTTTACAAATCACGATTTTCGTATAGAATAGTTATTGTTGATCTTTAATTTTATCATCTCCTCTTTGTTGCAATTTTGTTGTTGCTGTTTTAATACTTTTCACATGCGATATATTAAGTTTGTGTGTTTGTTTGTACACATCTATTTATCGAAACAATTTTTTGTGTAAAGGAGTTGCAAAATGTGATACTTTTTTTGAAATGTCATAAGAAAATATTGTGTATTAAAAAGAATCATAGGAAATATGGATTTGAATCAACTCCTACTATCTAGTTTTTTTTAACGGTCGGACGGACGAACAGATGGAAGAACGGACGGAAGAGCGGACGGACATGTCCTCATCGTTTTCTCTTTCGATGCTGAGTAAGACTATATATCCATTGTTCCAAACGTATGCACAAACTTAATATACTTAATATATCATATGGAGAGTATAAAAATGTAAAAAAATGTTATGAAGAAGAGGACTAAATTGAGCCACACCGAATATTTGAAAAGAATTGCCAAAAATATTGTTTTCTAATTTTCTGTTGTTTACTATTATTTAATTGTAATATTTTTGTTTTTTGTACAAATGCATATGAATATTTTTTCAATTTCACTTTTTTTACGTCTTTGAATACCGATAACTTTGTTGTACCTGTATATGTGTATCTATATATTGACTTTCATTTTCTCTTACTGAATAAATTTTGTTTGATTTTTGAATGCAGGATTTTTAATTTTCCACCATTTTCAACATACAGTATTTTGGTGTACAGTATTTTGACATACAGTATTTTGACGATACAGTATTTTGCTCATTCAGTATTTAGTTTTGCACTTTTTACAGTATTTTGACATACAGTATTATGGCAAATGTGATTTAGACCTATTCCCATTTTCGTCTTTAGTGGGCCATAGCGAATGGGAAAATCATAGTGAGATATGGATTGCAAAATGACTGCCGGCTAGTGTTATTAATGAATAGGAATCAATAGCCAAGTTTTTTTCGTATGCAGTTCCAATCTTGGTCATGTCAATGGCCATATTTGCAATTGAATACATTTCGATTCGAATAAGATTCGATTGAAGAAATCGTACACTATCACTAAGCCTAAAATAATAGATAACATTATATCATTCACTGAAGTGGAAAATGGTAGGTTTATGTAGCAAAGGAACCGTCGGAAACCTCATAAAATCTCTATATGTATTTCGATCAGCATCGATCGTGGAAACGAATTATTCCTTCAATTCAAATTCAGGTCGGCCACGAGATATTCCTGTCATATAAATTGAACCAATGTTTGAAAGTGCTTATAATGAAAAATTTTTTTAATTTGGAGTGTCAATTTGATGAATGGTATAGACGTTTCGGTACGTACGGAAGAAAGTTTTTGTTTCATTACTGGTCAAATAATTTCTACAGTAATAAGAAAAGTCGCGTTATAAATTCACGACAATTGATTAAATTTTTTCAATTTATGTGGGGAAAGCTTTATCAAAATGAAGAAAGCGAGATCGTTTTGTAGTAACCAGTTGATGACATGACGAACGATATTATCAGAATATTACAAATAGGACTTAACTTTTTCCAAACGATCGGTTTCCCATAATTCGTTTCAGTTTTCAAATTTATGACCCACAGCCTTACGTCGAGGTGTATTTATTTTACGCCAACAAAATATGTAATGCTGAGAAGAATGGTTTGCATGTGTTGGGTTTAGTGAAAAATGTGCTTAGAATGAAATGTTTTTTCTATATAACGATGTCTGTCAGTCCTTCCACATGTCGTTGGATGATGAAAATGTAATTTGGTGAGTAGGTTCCATATTGTCCGAATACTAAATTTTTTTTTTTCATATTCAGATAGTCAACAATACAATAAAAAAATTATATATAAATAGAACTTCTAACAGACATATAATTTAATAAAAAAGTTATTAAATCATTTGTAAAATTAAATTGTTTGTATTGAAAAATTGCTTATAGTTTGTGTTTCGTGACAATTTCGGGAACTTTGGTCGAGGTATAAGTCTGCGTATGCCAAACAATAGGTAATTTCAAAGGTACGAGTAGGTATGCTGTTTTAAAAAATGGTCCCCAATTTGTACGTTATTTGAATCATGTTTTGACTTAACTTTAACTTACATATCTATTGAAAAATGTCAATATTAGAACATGTCCATATACAATCCAATCGTTAAGGTCATTACAAAGCAGAGTCTGATGGGAAACTTCAATTTCATAAACTCTTATGTATTCTCTGAATTAATGAGCGGTATGCGTAGCATGAGTTCCTCAATAGTGGTAATTTTTAAGCTAATGCTTTTGGGCATGTTCACTTTCGTGGTATTCTCTGCTTTATATATGAAGTTACAAGTTTCGAACATTGGCCAGCGGATAGATCACCCCGTAGATGAAACCAAACCTTGTTAGCAAAATTGTCACTCCACCGATTACTCCATTATTTCCAGTGATGTCCTTCTAAGTTGCTCCAAATATGTGTTACCGTTAACTAGTAAAGATGAAAAGGGCGAAATGGGTTGTGATAGAACTCTTGCGGTAAAAATTTCGCATCCGGTCCAGCTACAATCAGTCAGTATTTTTACTCGAAAAGAAGATAAGCTTTCATTTAATAATATCTTAAAAATTATAAAGCGATTTATTGACATTAATGACCAACATTTTTTAATGTTATTCCATTCGACCCATATCTATTGACGAATGTATATAGATGGAGTTTCGTAATTTTTGCCTGCGCATAGAAAAGAACGATATTATATTTTTCTTCACTTTATCGGTTTTCAAATACAAGTCTCCCATGCTATCGCAATCTAAATTTTGTTGAGAATCATCACAGTATTTGGACTGGAAATTTCTCTGATTCGCGTTTTCGTTAAGAAGATATCGGGAAAATGGGAAGTAGTCGTACCCAATAATTTTTAAATACCATAACTATTTCTTCTTCTCTATATCTTTTAGAGAGACTAGACTTCTCTCATCATCAACCCATTTTGAGTATGATTAAATTATTGGTACTCGATCATTTTTTTTTGATTACGATAGCAACTGGAACGTGTGCTTGAGAGCCAATAAAGTGATAAATTAAAAAGTAATCGTACTTAATAAGATAATATTAAGATCTTAATATATATATAATATAACTATTAATATAGTTCTAATATTAAGATCTAAAATAATATAATAATAACAAAATAAAGCAGCTTAAGTCGTAAATCCTACACTTCTCATCAAAAAATTTAATCTCTACTTTTTGGATTGCATCACGATAAAAACGAATATGAGAGAAGAGTAGTTTTCTGAAGTTTGATTATTTCGATATCTATCACAGTTCTTATGTAATAATTTAAGACTTGATTTATCTTCATTATATATCATATAATTTTTCGGAATGTTAGACAAGTGCCTAAAGTTGAAATACACGTTAACCTTTGTTTGATTTCATAAAAAACATATCGTGCATATCGCCGCATATATACCGTTCCATCCGCATCATTGGTATATCCACATAGACAGCAGTTCGATGCAGCTAATGGAAGGTTTTTAATTCGTTTTAAAAATTCGAAAATAAAATGCATTCACAATTCACAACAATTGTCCATCCCTCCAATGCTTTGCGTTTTATGGTGGAATCTGAGTTCCAGTTATTCTGTCTGCAAATATCACCCTCATATGTTGGTAAATTTGGCTCAGTTAGCGAAAAATTGTCAACAATTCGTTGAGTGGATTTCACTTAATTTTATGTTAGTTTAGTGCTTTTATGTCTATAAACATATATGCTTCTTTTCGCTGGAATTTGTTGGTGTCGCTATTGAGCTGATTGCTATATTATTGCTGATAGTTATTATTATCATTATTATTGTCGTTGGGACTTGAATATTGCATTGGATTGTTGCAGTGATAATAATAAACTCATGTCTAGTTTAACGTAATTGCAGAAAATGTTGTTGTTTGAAAATTGTTCAACTCTTCATTACAAATAATTGTTGGATAACACAAAGCATTTCTCATTCAATATTCAATATATTATTAAATCATCCAACCTCTATTCCAAAATAAGTTAACATCCGTTTTTATATCATTGCACAATCACACTACAAACAATGATTTGTTTTACAAACAATGATTTGTAAAATGGTGTTTTTTTTTATTTTATTACATTAAACTTTGATATATTGTAGAAAATTGTCAATAAGTTTGAAATTGACATTTCTTCTGTATATATTTTCAATCGCGAAACCTGTATACTATGAAAAGAGCCGTCTCCAAACAGACAAAAATATTCCTTTAAATAAAACAAGAAATTTGATTTATTTATTTGAAGTAGTGCTTCTCAAAAACGAGCGCACGCACACTTATATAAGTGTGCTTGTGTACGTTGACTGACGATGGACTGAGCAATGCTAAAGTTTACACTCTTAAAAATGTAACGTCTCTTTCGGCACAGTCTTGCACCCGACTTCCAGGCTGGGTGCAAGACTTGAACAAATCGTCGACGACACTTAGAAGACTAAAACATAGGTCGTTCACGAAATCATGTATCCCATTAGAAAAATAATTAATTTTGTATTTTTTGCACTCATTTGCAACAAATAAAAAATAATTATTTTGTTTTTAAACTCACTAATTGAAACAATAGATAAAACATGCGTTTCTTTCATATTTATTTATTAGTTTTTTGTGCATTTCTATTTATCATAGTAGTGTTGGCGTTGTCTAGTATTCACACAGAATGTGGTAGATTTTTTGAAAAATAATTGGGAAATTCATATTATAGTAGATGAATGGTAGTTTTGGCTTAGTACAATGTCGTCGAAGACTTCGTGCACGATTTAGTCTTCAATGACCAATTTCCGAAATGGGTGTTACTTGAGTTGCGCAGAGCAACAAATTTCCAAGAATTATCAAAGATTTTCGCTTCGTGTATTTGCGCTAGCGAACGACACGATGTGTGCGGCATGAAATTCATTTAGCGACTCGCCGCTCTGCTTTGCAATCATTCGGTGCTTAGTTGCAATATGTGTAATTTGCCGGTCGTGGCTGCGTGAAAAACACGATTTGTGCCGAACTCGCAAGGCTATGAAATGGGCAACACTGATTTACAGTGTACAAAATTTGAATTACCATTTCATATTTAAATCGAAGTACATTGTGGCAAGTACGGCAAGCTACTAATGACAAAGAAAAATCCAACGCGTTTAAATTCGCGATGTAAATTCTGCACAGAACTCAAAAAGAATTGAGAACTCCTTACATTTACGGGTACGACGTACTCTTTCAGTTATGGGTACGACATACCCGGATCTGCGGCCGGAATAGCTGTAACTCGTTCATTTCGCCTTCGATTAAATTAAGTTACATACCGTTAGACGTGCAATTTAATTAACTTTTGAAAGAGATATGATTTATTTTGGCATGGGTTAAGTGAAATTTTTGGGTTCAAATTAAAGAAAATACATATATATTTTCGCGTTTGGTGCTTCCCAACTATCCTAATATGTAAATGAACTATGCTATATTTTGAAGGTTCAGATTTGTAAAGCAGTGTAATTAATTTAAAAAAAATATATATATTCATTCCTTCAATAAAGAAACCAGAAAGAACGTTATAGTCGGTTAGAACCGACTACTTAAATACCAGTCACCTTCTATATTCGAATTTGGATGATAATCTTTAAGTCAACTTCTTTGGTTGAAAATGTTTGTAAAAAGTTCGTTGCTCAACTCTTTCAAAATGGCCAATATGCGATTAAAATGGTGAAAAGTGAGCGAATCATGCGCAGATTTAGACAAAATATATTTTGCAAGATTTATGGCCATAAAAATGAGACGAAAATGTAATAAAAACCAGTAAGGCGGAGCAGATTAGTATCTTCGGCATGCACCGAAGCTTCTATACCGTTGTAGTCGGTTACAACCGACTACTTAAATACCCTTCACCTTCTATATTTGCATTTGGACGATA
>JAWNPW010000875.1:0-10609 GCA_035078745.1 Diastata ussurica
TAGGGGTTTCAAACATTGCACACCACACCTCAATATAACCTCAAATTGCTATCTTTCGCTTCTCTATCTTCTCTGCTGTATAGTATGTGGTTGAGTTCTCAATAAAACGTTCATGGATAACCACGCGCATTTGTTTACTTATTATTCTAACAAAAGTTTATGGGCCCAGGCCAAAAATAAAAAACGATGAGTGCTGTGTATCAAATAGAAAAACTTAATGATAAAAACTATGATGTTTGGAACAAGCAAATGAAAAGTGTTTTGATAAGTGCAGAGCTGTGGGGTGTCGTGTGTGGCAAATTAGAAAAGGTTGCTGCTAATGCTGCTCACTGGGACAGAGCAGATGAAAAAGAGTTGGCTAGCATCATTCTAAATGCAAATCCGGCACAGTTAAACAACATTAAAAGCTGCACAACATCAAGTTCGACATGTAAAAAATTACGTGAAGTTCATATGCCAAGTGGTCCAATTAGAAAAGTGTCGTTGTACAAACAGTTGTTAGGCCTCAGTTTGTCTGAAGGTGATAATGTGACACATTATATAAATTCGTTTGTCGATATTGTGGACAAGTTGGCTGAGGTGGACATTGTTTTAAACGATGAACTCAAAGTAATCATATTATTGTCCAGTTTGCCTGCAAAATATGAAAATTTCGTCATAGCAATAGAAACGCGCGATTCGCTTCCTACTTTTGACGTCATCAAATTGAAACTCTCTGGAGAAGGAGCGCGAAGAGATCAGAAAAACGACCGCGAACAACAACAAGCGTTCTATGCACAAAATAAGCAAACAGAAGAAACAAAAAGTCATAAAAAATTCAACGGATAGCGACGAAGTGTCGATCAAAAGTAAATAACAATGATCAAAGCGCAAATTCAGAACAAAATCTTTCGTATTCCGTTTTTGCTGCAAGTCAAAATTTCTTTACAAAAAGAAATACATGGTGTGTTGATAGTGGCGCGACATCTCATATGTATTGTGAGAAAAGTATGTTTGTATCGTTTGTCGAGCATAACGAAAAAATAATGTTAGCAGCCGATAATTTAATACACTCACCCGGTAAAGGAACTGTAATTCTGAAAACAAATAAATGCGAAATAACATTGATGGATGTTTTGTATGTTCCGTCGTTGCAATTAAATTTTTATTCAGTGAGTAAAGCGTTGAGTTTTGGACATTCGGTTGTGTTTAAAAATGATGTCGCAACAGTTAAAACAAAAGACGGGCGGTTGTTGTTAAATGCAAAATTGTGCAACAATTAGTTTATCATGACTGATATAAAAACAGAATCGTTATTCTATGCTACAAAAGAGATCGCGATGAAATGGCATAATCGATAAGGGCACTTAAATTTTAAAGATTTGAAAGAACTTTCGAATAAAGATTTGGTTCGTGGTTTTGACTTAAAGAACGTTGCACCTGATATACATTGCGATACGTGTAGTCCATGTAAAATTTGTGCAATACCGTTTCCACAAAAGGTCGAACGCATAACAAACGATTTATTACAACTCGTACATACGGACGTATGCGGTCCTATGAATAAAAACTCTACTGGTGGTGCTCGTTATTTTGTGACTTTCATTGATGATTACTCACGAAGAGTGTTTGTTTATTTCATCAAAACAAAAGACAAAGTGCTGGAAAAATTTACAATTTTTAAAAATCTTGTTGAATGTCAAACAAATAAGAAAAAAAAAACAATTCGCAGTGACAATGGAGGCGAATATGACAATAACGATTTCGATAAATTTTTGAGTGACTGTGGTATAAAAAGACAGCTAACTGTGCCGTATACACCGCAACAAAACGGCGTTGCGAAAAGAGCAAATAGAACCCTCGTAGAAATGGCAAGAAGTATGTTAGTACATGCAAATTTAGAAGAGCCACTTTGGGGAGAAGCACTTGCCACAGCAACATATTTACGTAATAGATCACCGAGTAAGTCTTTGAACAATAAAACGCCTTTTGAAATGTGGAGTGGATAAAATGCAATGTAATAAATTTTATGCAAAAGGGAAAGAATATGTGTTCGTCGGATATTCTTTAACGGCAAAAGCATATCGTTTGTTTGACAGAAACGCGAAACAAGTAATTGAGCGACGGGACGTTAAATTCGTTGAAGAAACTTTTGACACTGTTAACCATATCGAAAATGGCACCAATTATGCTACTGTAATTATAAATACTGACTCAAACGAAGCTGATGATGAATCGACTTCTGACAACCAACAGTATGAAACTTGTAACGAAAATACAAGTACGTCAGAAAACAATTCATCAGAGGAAGATTCGAATGTAACTCTACAAAATACCGAAAGCCGTCGAGGACCTGGTAGGCCAAAAATTGTACGAAGTGGTCAAGCAGGTAGGCCCAGAAAAATTTATAATACAGTCAACTATATGAATGAAAATGAAGATATAGAAACACCACAAACTCTAAAAGAAGCTTTGTCAAGCGAATATTCACTTGAGTGGGAGATTTCGATGAAGAAGGAGTTTGATGCTCTTCTATCGAATGAAACGTAGTCGTTGGTCGATCTTCCATCTGGACAAAAAGCAATTGGTTCAAAGTGGGTTTATCGTATTAAGCGAGATCAAAATGGCATTGTTGAAAGATTCAAGTCGAGACTTCTTGTGAAAGGTTGCAGCCAGGAGCTTAACGTAAATTATTGGGAAACGTTTTCGCCTGTCATACATTATGAAACGATAAGAATGTTAATAGCTTTAGCTGTTGAAAAGGAATTGTTTTTACATCAAATCGATATTTCGAATGCATACTTGAACAGCAACGTTAACGAAGAAGTTTATATGCGACAACCCGAAAATTTTGTTGATAAAAAATATCTAAAGCGAGTTCTGAAGTTAAATAAGGCTATTTACGGACTTAAGCAGTCAGGTCGAGCATGGAACAGTACTTTGGACGCTGTTTTAAAAGATATTGGTTTCACACTGTGCAAAAATGAACCATGCTTATACACAAAACAAACACAAAATTTGTATAACTTAATAGCAGTCTACGTTGATGATCTTATTATTGCTTGTTCAAAAGAAAGTGATATCGATGGCATCAAACGAAAAGTTGAAGCAGAATTTGAAGTGCACGACGATGGACCTTTACGACATTTTTTGGGCATGGAAATTGAAAGAGATGGTAAACAAGGAGCCATATCTATCTGCCAGTCACAGTAGATCAAAAATCTGTTGGAGATGTATAGAATGGGCGTTTGTCGACCTGTTGCTACGCCTCTTGATCCAGGCTTTAAAACATCGTGCGACGATGAAAATTGCGTTAGAGTGGTTGTGACCAAGTACCAATCTTTGATAGGGTCACTTATGTATCTGGCGATTTCAACAAGGCCTGATATTATGTACGCAGTCAGCAAGTTGGCACAAAGAAATGTCGACCGTCACATGGAACATGAAAAAGGTGCACATCACGTATTGCGATATTTGTCTAATACAGTTGGTCTAAAGCTTTGTTATCGCAAAACGGGTGAACCAGTTCAAGGTTTCGTCGATGGCGATTGGGCAGGTAACAGTTTGGACAGAAAATCGTACACCGGCTATACATTTTTTCTAGGTGGTTCTACATTTTCATGGGAAGCCAAGAAGCAAAATGTTGTAGCGCTTAGCAGTACCGAAGCTGAGTACATTGCGATGTCATCGGCAGCAAAAGAAGCTATCTACCTGCGTCGATTATTGAGCGAAGTTGGCTGGTGCAGTGAGAATCCGATCGTAATCAACGGCGATAACTTAAGTTCACAACAAATAGCGAAAAATCCGATACACCATAAACGAACCAAGCACATTGACATCAAGTATCATCATATCAGAGAAGTTATTGCAAATAATGAAATCGAATTAAAATATGTGTCAACAAATGATAATGTAGCTGATGTTTTCACGAAATGTTTACAAAAACAAAAACATACAAAATTTGTAAAATTGCTTGGATTAAATTAATTTGTAAGGAAATATTTAACTTGAGAAGGAGTGTTGAAATATTGCAACCGTGCAAGTTAAACTCTTCTATAAAAGAAGAAGCAAACAAATCGAGTTTGCATGTCTTGTATGTACACATATTGTCACACAGTTCAGTTCTCAATAAAACGTTCATGCATAACCACGCGCACTTGTTTACTCATTATTCTAACAATGTATGGTCAATAAGTGGTCAACCTAATGGCGCACAAAAAAATCATATTTTCCATTTTCTCAACTTCAGGACCGGTGTGAAGTTGTTCGCCTTTTTGGTTATCCGCGGTGGTTGAATTTGCATTTTTAGCAAATAATAATAATAACTCTGGTCGCCATTTTTGAACCTTATAAATATAGCACCGTCCATTTGCATTATTCTTTTTTTTTGTTACTAATATGGATGCGCTGAACTAAATTATTTTTATTTTATTTTTTAATTTGAGTCATTCGCTAGATAATGGTAAAAATCTGAATTTTGACCTATAGTTTCACTTAAAGCATTGCATAAATATCTTTGCAAAGGTAATTGTTGAAAAATAATGTGACAACCCTTTACAACGTGAATGTTCAATTACTCTCATGAGAAATTTGCTCTCTCTTTGTATAGATTCTAATATTCTTTGTACAAAATACTTCAAACTATTATCATCTATTCTAACGCTAACACTTGAAACGAATAAACGTGTTACATTTTCTATCAGGTTATGGGCCCAGGAAAATTTTAACACTGAGCCTCGCAAGTGAAAAATAGAAAAGTTTACCATTTAAATTCATAAAAATCGTAAAGAGTGGTGCCGATTTGTTTTTTGCTACAATGACTTCATTATACTCGATCGAAAAACTCGACGATAAAAACTACGAAAGCTGGTGTATACAGATGCGCAGCGTTCTGGTGCATGGCGGAATATGGAAAGTCATTTGTGAGTCGAAAGCTGAAACATTGAAGCAAGAGCAGATTGTGGAATGGAATACAAATGATGAGAAGGCTTTAGCGACTATCATTCTTAGTGTAAGGCCAACGCAATTCAACTACATTAAAAACTGCAAGACGTCAGCAACCGCATGGCAAACGTTGTATGAGATATACAAACCAAAAGGTCCGGTGCAGAAAGTAACATTATTTAAAAGGCTTTTAAATTTGCGAATGCGTGAAGACGAAACGTTGGTAAGCTTTATTAATTCATTCACTGAGTTAACGGAGAGGTTAGCGGAAATTGGAATCATTATGCAAGAGGAACTGCTAAGTGTAATACTTCTTTCAAGTTTGCCCAAATCGTTCGAATATTTTGTAATCGCTATGGAAACGCGTGATAGATTGCCAACATTTAGTGCATTGAAAGTGAAACTTCTAGGAGAAGGCGAAAGACGGTGTTAACTAGAACCGCTAGATAACGGCAGCCAACAACAACAAGCATTTGGAGCTCGTTCAGAAAATAAGCCTGAAAATAAAAAAGATTTCCAGAAAAAATTTAACGGCAAGTGTTTTGTGTGCGGCAAAACGGGTCACTACGCAAATAAATGTAGAAAGAAAGAGAAACAAAACGAATCATCACTTTGTATTGTCACGAAGACAGACATCTACAAAAGCAACGGAACTTCTTGGTACATAGACAGCGGCGCAACGTCACACATGTGCAATGACAAACAATTGTTCGTACGCTGCAAATTCGTTTGTGAATGCGGTGGGAAGGGGCGTTGGAAACGTTAGGCTACGAAATGTTTTACATGCTCCCGAACTTAAAGCAAACTTTGTCTCAATAAGCAAAGCCGTCGAACATGGTATGACAGCGCAATTCAATAGTGAGTATGCTTTGATAAAAACAAAGAATGGTGATGTTGTTCTTAAAGCCGCGAAACAAAATAATTTGTCCGTGCTCGAATGCAACTCAGAGAGCGTGAATGCAGTGAGTAACACCGAAATTTGGCACAACAGATACGGTCACCTTAATTATCAGAGTTTGCGCGAACTAGCACAAAATGGTATGGTGTATAGTATGACGCTGAAAAGGAGTGACGACCAAGTTGCTTGCTACAATATGACAAGTAAAATTCATGTTCAATCGTTCCCTCAGGCATCTCAACGCAACTAAACGCAGCTATTGGAACTGATTCATATAGATGTTTGCGGACCGATAAATATAAAATCAATAGGAGGTTCACGATATTTCTTAACCTTTATTGACGATAGATCTCGATATATTTTTATTTATTTTTTGAAGGCAAAAAATGAGGTCTTAGAGAAATTCAAAATCTTCAAGGCACAATTTGAACGTCAAACGGGTCATAAGATAAAAGTTTTACGCAGCGACAATGGCCGAGAATTTGTTAACAACGACTTCGACAAATATTTGGAACAGCATGGCATTGTTCGTGAATTGACAACGCCATACACTCCTCAACAGAACGGCGTAGCTGAAAGAGCTAATCGCACCCTGACTGAAATGGCTAGATGCATGTTGGTGCATGCAGGCTTGAAGCAAAGCTTGTGGGCTGAAGCAGTGTCAACGGCGGCGTATATAAGGAACAGATGTCCTACAAATAAATTAGTAAATAAAACTCCATATGAAGTCTGGTACAACAAAAAACCCTTTGTCATTCGCTTCAAAACGTTTGGTTCGACTGCAGTCGCGTTAAATAAAACCCACAAGGCAAAATTTGATACTAAAGGGAAAATTTATAGAATGGTCGGATATTCGTTATTATCAAAAGCATATCGTTTGTTTGACGAGGAAACCAATCAAGTGATTGTGCGGCTCGACGTACTTTTCGACGAAAATATTATCAACAATAAAATTAACAATGATGAGTTACAATTTCACATCGACGGCGCAGATCGCACGCAGCAGCCTGAACCACAATCTTATACGGTCGAAAGCGAAGAGGACGGTGCTGATGAATCTAGTGAATCTGAAAAAGAGAATGACGAGAGCTTCAATAATCGAGATGCGAAAGTGGTTAACGATATTCTAACAGAGGAGATGCAACGTGGTCGTGGTAGGCCGAAAATTATACGCAGCGGAATGCGTGGGCGTCCAACAAAACAATACAACATGGTAAATAATGTTGTTGATGAAAATGTTCCTGAAACTGTTACTGATGCACTTTCGAGCGAGAAACGTGAACAATGGAAAACTGCTATGGAACTTGAAATTTCTGCACTTGAAAAAAATGATACATGGACTGTTGTCGACTTGCCAGTAGGGGAAAAGACGATTAAGTGCAAATGGGTTTTTGCTTTCAAGCGAGACAAAGATGGCGAAATCGAACGCTATAAGGCACGGCTTGTAGCTAAGCGATGCGAACAACGATATGGTATTGATTTTACTGAGACGATTTCACCAGTAGTTCGTTACGCTACCATAAGCATGTTGATATCAATTGCTGTGGAAAAGCAGCTACATTTACATCAGATGGATGTGCGTACTGCGTATTTAAATGGTGAGTTGCATGATGACATATACATGAAGCAACCAGAATACTTTGTCAACGACACAAGTCCGGAAAAGGTATAAAAATTGAAAAAAGCCATTTATGGTCTGAAACAATCACGTAGGCAATGGATTTGCAAACTGGATGAAGTTTTGAAAAATATTGGATTTTCCGCTTGCGAGAATGAACCCTGTTTATATAAAATGAAAAACAACGACATATTGGTGCTCATTGCGGTTTACGTCGACGACATAATCATTGCAAGCGCAGATAAATCGGAAATTTGTAAAGAAAAGTCTCAAATCGCTGAACAATTTGAAGTTGTTGATAAAGGAGCTCTTACACATTTTCTTGGCATCGAGATTGAACGTGATGGAGAAACTGGAGCCATCGCACTAAGCCAAACACGCTATATCAAGGACTTGATAAATGAGTATGGTATGAATAAATGCAAAAAGGTGTCAGTCCCTTTGGATGCGGGATACCAGGTGGCATGCAGCAACCAATGCCATAAAGCAGATGCAACAAAATACCAATCTTTAATTAGAGCTTTATTGTATCTGGGCCTTATTACAAGACCAGATATAATTCATTCTGTTACTAAATTAGCACAGAGAAACGCAGACCCACACGTTGAACATATGACAGCAGCGAAACACATTCTTCGATATTTTTCAGGTAATATTAATCTAAAATTGATATATCGCGCAGGTGGCCAAGACGTAGAAGGATTCGTAGACGCTGATTGGGGCGGTAACATTCTGGATCGTAAATCATTTACGGGCTATGTTTTCTTCATTGGAAACTCAGCGATATCTTGGGAATCGAAAAAACAACCCACTGTCGCGCTGAGCAGCACTGAAGCGGAATACATGGCTGCTTCTAATGCTGCGAAAGAAGACGCAGCATTAGAAGCAGCCGACGATTGTTGAGAGAAATTGATTATTGGAATGACGATCCAATAACTCTTAACATTGACAATCAAGGAGCCATTAAATTGGCTACAAATCCTGTATTCCACAACCGCAGTAAGCACATTGATGTGCGATTTCATCATATCAGAGAAGCTGTAAAAAACAATGAAATCGAGCTCAAGTATTGTCCAAGCGAGGAGATGACGGCTGACGTGCTTACGAAAAATTTAACGAAATCAAAACATATGAAATGTATTCACAGCATGAATTTATTGTAATTTTAACGAATTTTGTTAATTTAAGAAATAAACTCTGTATGAAATTTTTTTTAAACTGAATTGTAAAAGGTACATTCACGTTGAGGTGGGATGTTGAAAAATAATGTGACAACCTCATGAGAAATTTGCTCTCTCTTTGTATAAATTCTAATATTTTTTGTACAAAATACTTTAAACTATTATCATCTTTTCTAACGCTAACACTTGAAACGAATAAACGTGTTACATTTTCTAACAGTAATTAAATTACGCGGCTAACGGTGTAAAACTTAACGATGGCGAGATGAATAAGTTACGGCTGATCAACGTTCAAAATTCATTCAACTTTTTACGATTTTTGAAAATTCAGCACATTGTTTCATCAAGAAATATTTTTAATATCCAAATTTTTATTTTTTTGATGATTACCCTATTTCATTAGAATTGTTTTGAGCTTAAGCACCTATAGATCGAATGAAAACTTGAAATGCTATTTGAAAGAGAAGGAAGAGTTACCATTTTTTAGTTTGCGTTGATTTGAAAATAACATTGGGGCATCACAAAGTATCCTTGTTTTCCTTGTTGAAATAAAATGTGTCCAGAGATTCAATATCAGGTGCAAAAGACAATTTTCATGCAACAGAAATCGAAAAATCGACATAACTTTGTTAAAAACATTTACACAACTTTATATGGATTTCATACATTCTTTATGATAAAACTGATCTATTGAGGGAAAACTACAGCACAATTTTGAAAATACATTGGAAAACGTTATTCTTTCTAATATCGTTGGTGCTGTTTTCCAGATCTAATGCACTTCTGCGTGATAAGTCAAAAAAAAATTAATGAAAACCTCCAAAAAAATTATTTTCAATTCAATTTTCTTCTGATCCAAAAAAAGCCTTATTTTTCAAGAGCTCACGCTGTAAAGTATATTTTTTTAGAGTTATCAATACAACAAAGAAACAAACGACTTTTTCTAACGTTTAGCAGTGTGATAGCGATCGGTTTAAAACTAGCAGGTCCTGTAGTGCGGCATATGCTCCTTCTTAGGAGCGAATATAACAAACGTGGAGAGTATTTTAATAGATCATACGATCAATTATGTCCCTTTTGTTGTGAATTTGATCACTTCTCGAATGAGAAAAACACCTTCAAGCTAATATGGGCTCTTGTCCAACCGTTCCTTTCGAACAACATGGATTAAAGCTCTTTGCTTATGACCTGCGCACTGGATTTAACCTTATGAGATCGTTTATTTTTAACTTGGTTTCGTCAGAAAATAGCATTACTCGTCAATTCTTTTCTTTTCCTTGCTCTTCTTTTTTCGTTTTTTAAAAACCATCCAGCACTCATTGTTTGTAGGAAGTACATGAAACATATAAACACAATTTACTTTTATATTGATCACACTTGATAATAAAACGGATTTCGATTTTCTAACTCGATTCATGATTTAATCCTCGAGTTTGGTGGTTTTCTGCTGTCCACTACATAATGAAAGAGCAGAAGAGCAGAAAAATGAAATAGTGATAGAGAGTATCAACATTTTTTCAAATATATGTAACTAATTTATTTTGATGATCCGAAATAAAAAACTTTTGATATGTTTCCTATAAATTGAAAAATTGCCCAGAATTCCTTGATAAGGACTCCATTTTCATCCAATACACTGTACAGCATTTCTGTGAGTTTTTGAATAATTTTTTTGAATACTTATCCCGCAGAAGCGCATTTAATCTTGGAAATACGATGAACGACACAAAATATTGGAAAGAAATACAGTTTTCCAATGTATTTTCGAAATGTTGCTCCAGTTTTGTCGCAGCAAATTTAACAAGGAGCGAAGATCACTTGGTGATTGGACGCACTTACTCCATTCGTGCGGAATATCCATCGGATGGAAGTGAGCAAAACGAACGCACGGGCTCCAACAAACGAGACTGGAGAAACCAGCATCAGCAGCAACATAACTATCCTACTCCGGAAGCATTTTAATTCAGTTTATCTCATTTCATATTTCCA
>JAWNPW010000876.1:0-13407 GCA_035078745.1 Diastata ussurica
CATTATCCAAATAACTAATGATATTCATATGAACTTTCGGTAGTCCTCTGACACATCTGCAGGTGAATGGTATAGAAGCTTCGGTGCACGCCGAAGATACTATTCGGCCCCACCTTAATTTTTTATAATTCGTTTCTTACTACCTCTATTGTTTCATACAATTGAACCCGAAATTTTCACTGCATTTTCCATTGTTTTTTATTCAATTCTTAATAGTTGTAAGATTGACAATGAAACTCAGTAAATTATAATAATAATAATGCATACAAATACAAATTGTTGATTCTACTAGAATACAAATACAAATTGTTGATTCTACTAGAAGAAATTGTCGAATCGATTACGAAAAATTGTCAATTTGCGCTGAGGAATCCAACGGAACATTCTACAATCAAAAATAGTCAATTCTACAATTTTCCACCTTAATGCAAAATCTTGATGGAAAGTTGTAGAAACGACGTGGAAATAGTAAGATTTACAAGGTTTTTGGTTCAGTGTAGGTAAAAAATGGGCATGGAAAAAATTTTTATTATTTGATTTTACATTATAATATTCAAATACCAACTAGTCTAAACTTCTATTTTAAATGTGGTATATCGACAAAGTTCGTTATCTTTTCAAGTCTATTTTCGAAAAATCAAAACCGCTTCACAAATTTCCACTAAAGATGTCTGGTTTTTTTTTGCAGATCATATTTTTTACCTTTAAGCTATCCGAAAATGTGCGGGGAGCGAAAAAAATAACACTTTTGCACATATGGGCATAATATATATGTATTTATATGCAAAAATTTTTCAACACTCCTTTTCAAATTTCCTTTACAAAAATTTAATCAAAAAATAAATAAAATGTTTGCAAACTTATGTGTTTCTTTACAAAGGTTTTTTGTAAGCACATATGCTATCAGTAGAAGGTTTTGTTCTGGAATGATGAATCGATTCTGGATTCTGGATTCTTTGCGATTTGATGTGCGCTCAAGTTATCTCCTAAAATTGCAATTGGTGTTTTACCATCGTGACAACCAATTTCAGTGAGTAAACGGCGAAGATAAATGGCTTCCTTAGCACCAGTTGAAAGTGCAATGTATTCTGCTTCGGTGTTGCTTAATGCCATGACACTTTGTTTTTTGCTCTGCCAAGAAAATACGCTGCCAGCCTAGAAGAATGCGTATCCAGTATGAGATTTTCTGTCTAGGTCGTTGCTGCCCCAATCTGCGTCGATAAAACCTTTCACCTTTTTGTTTTGGCTAAATTTCGCTGAATGTGTTTAGTACCATTTTGATGTTCGATGTGGGGATCATTATTTCGTTGTGCCAGTTTATCGGATGTACTTTTACAGGTGATCTGGAAACCTGAGTCAAGAGGAGTTAAAACGGTTCGACAGTTGTCTAAATTGTCTTCAAACAACAAATTTTTAATATACTGCTTCTGAATACAGAAATAAAACCGGTTTATCTTTCTCGATCGATTTCAATGCCCAAAAAATGTCTAATTAGACCTTTGTCGTCCCCTTCAAAGTTCTGAGCTATATGCAGTTTTAGTTTTAACAAATCGTCTTTTTTGAACAGGCAACCAGTAGTCAATTTGTACAAACATGGTTCGTTATCGCATTGATTAAAACCAATTTTCTTGAGTATAGCATCGAGCTTTGTGTTTCATTCACGCCCAGATTGCAAATCGTATTACTGGGGAAAATGTCTCTTGATAGTTCACACCAAATTGCTGATTAGAACTTTTAGCTACTTGTCTGGAATTGAATCATTCAATGTTTCTCTAACGTGTCAGTCGAAAAACCCATTTGCAACCAATTATATTTTCATTGGCTGGTAATTCGACTTTTTACCAAGTATCATTTTTGATGAGCGCTGCATACTCTTTCTCTATTGAATTTTTCCAATCGCTTGCGTAGTCGGCTGACAAAGCATCTTTAACTGTTTGAGGCGTTACATTGTCTTCAAGTTCATTCAAATAGTTCAAAACATTGAATTGCTTATGAGCTCGACTTGGTTTTCCAGTACGTATACTTTTTGGTCTACCTGGACCGGCAATTCAACAAAAAAATCTTCGTTATTTACGTTTAGTTCTATACCTACAGCTTCTTGATGCCCATCTGCAGCTGATGTATTACTACACTGTTGCAAACCACCAAGAATGGTTTACTGTATGTTCTGCTATGTCATATAACCGGTAGGCTTTTGCTGTTGTCGAATACCCAACAAAGGTTCTTTGCCCTTTGGACTAAATTTGCTGTTCTGTTGTTTGTCCAAACCAATTGGAAGAGAGCCGAAAACTTTTAAATGTATTACTTCTGGTTTTCTACCGGTCCATTTTGATTTTATCGTCCATAGTAATTTATTTAAATTAGCATGAAGCAACATTCTCCGTGCCATTTCAACGAGTGTTCGGTTGTCACTCTCAGCTACTCCATTTTTTTGAGTACACAGTACCGTCAATTTCCTTTTAATGTCTCATAGATTCAACAGATTATCGAATGGTTTATTCACGAACTCGCCATCATTATCGCTGCGTATAGCTTTTATTCTTTTTCCCGTTCCATTATCCACGCGTTTTTTTATTTTTTGAAGGATTCAATGTCTTTTGCGGAAAAAGTAACGAACTTATTTTGCATTTATTACAAGTATTACAAATTATATTTGTCGGAATATATTTCATGTTGTTGTGTATCTGAAATACAACTCTTATTTTTAATACTATATATGTAAAACGAAGAAATGCATCTCTGTATATGAGTTTCGCATATTCTAAAAATAACATAATACTACACTGTCATCAACCAATATTGTATGAAATGAAATCATCAATTATAATCTCGAATAAATATATAGAATTCAACATTGGTGTCAGAAGTGAGATTTTCAAACAATCATTACTTCAGTGTTCATGAAAGAGTTCACACAATCGCTGTCCAGTGCAGTGCGACAAGCGGTTGGGTCAGGCGACTGCGGCTGCTACTTCTAACGTTTCAACATCGTTTTCAAGTTCAAACTTGGTGCCACCATTCTGCGTGGCGGATGTTCACGACTATTTCAATCGTTTTGACTGGGCTCTTCAACTTAGTGAAATTTCATCAGCGGAATTCATACGCTAGACTTCTCATGGGAGCTGAACTAAATAATTCATTGAAAATTCTTGTTTCACCAAAAAGCCCGGAATCGTTGTCTTATTATCAAATTAAGAGTATCTTAATAAATCATTTCGATGTCAAAAAAAACAAATATGCGGAGAGCATAAAATTTCGACACATTCAACAGGAGAAAGACGAAAATATTTCAAAATTCGTCCTACGTCTGAAGCAAGCAGCTACCCAATGCGAATATGGCGACTTTTTAGACAGGATGTTAGTTGAACAACTGCTTTTTGGTTTGGATTCACGAAGCATATGCGATGAAATAAGTTTAAAAAAAACCGACATTTTTGCCAGTGCATATGAAATTGCTCAAACAATGGAACTAACACACCATACTACAGGAGAATTGAAAAATTCCGAATTATCGCAAGCAGAGGAACTACTGCATAAGCTTGGCTATTCACTTATTCAAGTAAACGAAACGCACAAAGAAAAACCTTTCCAAATTCGAAACAAACAGTTGTCTTGCCACGGATGTGGAGATGCACATATGCGCAATCAATGTAAGTTTAAACAATCTAAATGTTTCTTGTGTGGTAAAATAGGCCATATTTCCAAGGTCTGTAAAAGCAAAACTTCGCAAATATCAGAAGAAGAGTCGGAGCCTACCGATAATATACAGATGTTGAATCAAGTGATTTCAATTAACACAATGAAAACGACTGCTAAAAAAATGCTATCTGTAAATGTGGATGGACAGTGTCTTCAAGCGGAGTTGGATACGGGTGCTCCTTGTTCAATAATTGCTATCAAAACATTACGTTTACTGAAAAGAGACATCCATCTGAACCTAACAAACAAACAATTCTCGAGTTATTCAGGTCATAAGATTAAATGTCTAGAGCGTTTATCAGTTAATGCCTCAATGGGAAAAACATCCTTTAAACAAGAACTATATGTTGTAGATGGAGATCTAGATACGTTAATGAGACGCGATTGGATAGCAAAGTTTGTTAACGAAATTGATTTTATAAATCTCTTTTCGAAAAACAATACAATTAATAATATTGGAACTACTCCTCCTGAAATAAATGCCGAACAGCAGTAACTACTTCAGCAAGAACTTAAGCAGTTTGAAGCCATTTCCAGCAATATGCCTGGCAAGTTAATTGGACCCCCAACCAAAGTACACTTAAAAGCTAATGCAACACCAATTTTCGCCAAAGCCAGGGAAACTCCAATGGCTTTGAGAGAAGACTACATCAAAGATATTGATTCTAAAATCGCTTTGGGTATATACCAAAAAGTATATTACTCCGAATGGGCTTCTACGACTCATATCGTCAAAGATTCTAGAATATTCAGTCATTTAGATATAACCGATGCCTATTCGCACTTACCAATTGACAACGAGTTCTCAAGTATTTTGATGCTAAATACCCTGACGCATGGTCTAATTCGCCCAACAAAAGCTGTTTATGGTGCTGCAAACATTCCTGCTTTATGGCAGAGACGAATGGAGTCCATATTGAAAGAGATTCCAAATGTAATAAGTTTTTTCGACGATATACTCGTCTACGCTGAAAATTTTGAAGATATGATATCCACTCTCAAAACAGTGCTGAATAAATTGTACAGTCAAGGCATTCGTTCGAACCTTTCGAAATGCGTTTTCGCTTCTTCATCAGTAGAGTTTCTAGGTCATAGACTAGATAAGTACGGAATTCACAAAACCGACAAGCACATTGATGCGGTTAAAAATTTTCCTAAACCGACAACGCCAGAGGAACTACAACTATTACTACGAAAAGCTACATACTATAATTCATTTATTCCGAATTTGTCTACAAGATCAAGGCCGCCTAGAAATATGCTGTTGGAGTAAGATTTTAAATGGACCCCGGATGCAGAAAAAGCTTATAAAGACATTAAAGCTGTACTAAGTTCTGACAACATATAATCCTGATTTACCTATAGTACTAGCAACAGATGCAAGTAAATACGGACTAGGAGCTGTTCTCTTACACAAAATGAATGATGGATCAGAACGGCCCATAGCGTATGGCAGCCGAGTTTTAAACAAAACTGAGATTAGTTATCCGCAAATGGACAAAGAAGCGCTAGCAATTGTTTGGGCGGTAAAGAAATTTTTCAAATACCTTTACGCTAGACACTTTACTTTGATCACAGATCATAAACCATTAGCACAAATACTATACCCTGCCAAATCGTTACCAACTTTATACATAAGCCGCATGGCTAACTATGCTGAATTTCTGACCAACTTATATACGAAATTAAATACAAACGCTGATTTTTGTTCTCGCATTAAACGAATACGATGGATTTAATAAGTTTATAATAAATCAAATAGACCAACTACCACTACGATCATCTGCCATCGCAAAAGCAACTTCTAAGGATGAAAATCTAGGTAAAATCGTTAATCTTTTAGATATGGGTAACAATCTTAAAAAGACTGGATATTCTTCTCCTGAATAAAACTACAAATTGACCGCGGGATGTTTAACTTATGATCACAGAATTGTTATACCTCCAGCTCTTCAAAAAAGAGTGCTTGAAGACTTGCACAGTGCACATTTGGGGATGGTGAAAATGAAAGGACTCGCTCGGTCTTTCGTCTATTGGCGTGGAATCGACAACGACATCGAGAGTTGCGCCAATGAATGTGAGGAATGCGGTACATATGCAAGTGTGCTTCCCAAATACAGCAAACATCATTGGGAATACCCAAAGGGCCCTTGAGAAAGGGTGCATATAGATTATGCAGGTCCGTTTTTGGGAACCATGCTCCTTATGGTAATCGATGCATACAGTAAATGGATCAAAGTCAAAATTACATCATCAACTATATCAGAGGCTACTGCTGCTATTCTCGATGAACTATTTGCTACATATGATGTGCTAACCACAGTCGTGACTGACAATGGCACTAATTTCTCGTCCGCTGAGTTTCGAGAATTCCTACGAAGAAGTGGAGTCAAATACCACAAGCAATCGGTGCCTTATCATCCGGCAACAAACGGGCAAGCAGAACGCTATGTACAAACAGTTAAGAGAGCACTGAAAGCTATGAATTCTACAAAGAGCACTATACAAAGAAGCTTAAACGAATTCCTAAGACAATACAGGAATGTGCCACATAGTACGACTGGGGAATTAACTGCCATATTGTTTATGGGCAGACTACTTCGCACACGTTTGTCCTTGCTTCGACCTGAAGAATCGTCAACCAAAGTAACGCAAAAACAATTTCTTGATCACAATTCAAACTATCGTAACTTCGAAATTCGTCAACGAGTGTATTTCTTGTCGGTAATCCTAGGATGAATATATGATTGCATGGAACTGTTGCATGTCGATTGGGAGATCTTCACTATTCAATTGAATATCGTGGAAAAAATATGAAGAGACATGCGGACCAAATGCGCAGTGCGTCTACTAACCGAACAAGTTATAACTTCGATCCTATCCGAGGAAAAGCGGATTGTTGAGAACATCAAAGCAACAATAACAAAAATGATGGAAAGGATGCGGGTTCAGATACACGGGGATACCGACATACGGAACGTCAGAGCGAAATGCTTCAGACTCCTGAAAAATTTTACAGTGCATTGGAAGGAAGTAACATTTACGGCACTCCGCTAGCAGAATCTAGTCCTGTAGAGGCAACCGCTCAAAACATTGGAATGGCACAAGGTCCAGAAACACTTCAGAAAGAAGCACCAAGGCGATCTGGCAGACAACGTAAGCCTCGAGTTCTATTTTCGCCATAACCAATATGGGGCGGAAGAATTTGTTGTGTATCTATTATTTTTAATAGTAAATATGTAAAAATAAAGAAATGCATCTCTGTATATGAGTTTCGCATATTCTAAAAATAACATAATACTACACTGTCATCAACCAATATTGTATGAAATAAAATCATCAATTATAATCTCGAATAAAGATATAGAATTCAACTCATGTCAATACCGTTTATCAACTGCTTTCGTGCAATTTCATTTAAACTTTTATAATTTAGATGTCCATATCTGATATGTCATGAATTATTGTTATTCTCGTGCAAAAACAAGTTGCCTTTTTTTTTTTTTTTTGCTCTTAATAACACTTTACTATTTTTGTCTTTAAACAAACACAAATCGGTTTAGAATATTATGATTATTCCGTTTTCTACTGCTTTGTTTACTGAAATGAAATTTGCAGCGAGATTTGGTACATACAAAACATCACACAATTCTATTTCACGATTATTCACTTCAATTGTCACTTTTCTTATTCCAGTAGCTTCGATGTAATTGTTGCCAGCTAGAAATATTTTTTCCTTTCGTTTGACAAACCTTTCAAACTAATTTCGATTGCATCACATATGAGCAGATGCGCCGCTGTCAATACACCAGGACGAACGAGACAACCCGACAAATTCCGATGCAGCTAACATTGTGAAAGAAAAGTGGTTTTCTTTTGCGTAGTGGACACGCGAGCCACAATTAAAACACTTTCCAGTGAAATTTCCATTTTTGTGTTTCTGTTCTTGTTTATTTTTTGAAAAATTGCTTGTTGCTTATTTTCCGCGTCTCTCGATGTCTTCTAATAATTTGACTTTTAAAATATCAACGGAAGGCAACGAATCTCTCGGTTCCATAGCAATAACCAAGTTTTCGTATTCTCTAGGCAATCTAGATAGCAAAATGATAACTGTCAATTTTTCGTAAATTTCGATACCGATTTCCAAAAGTTAAAAAGAGACACTTCCCGTACCGGTCCGCTTGGTGTAAGAATTTGAAGAATCGAAGCTGCCTCCACGCTTTCCACGAAATTTTACAGCTTTTTATGTGATTCACTTGCGACGATTTAACATTTAGGATTATGCTCGCTAAAGCTTTTTTATCGAGATTCTCTTGCTTTGCGGCATCAACCTTTTCGTGTTTACCATTTACTGCATTCCACAAATCGTCATAAATAAGTAAGCTTCTAATTTGTATGACCCACGCATCGTAATTGTCATCACTTAATTTTTCTATTTGGTAATTTGAGCCCATTTTCAATTATTTACCATTTAACTTTATACTTCACAAATTTTTCCACTGATTTTAATTTTAACGCATTGTATTGTTTCCTTGGAATGAAAGTGTAACCTGAATCAGAGTCTATCTCGAACTTTACGGTCTGACCCTCGATGTCGATTTTTGTAAAAAACGTTCTACGTTTGCCTCAAGAGCGCAGACGTCAACCACATTAAATACTCCATTTTTATTGTTGTTGCTTCTTGCTATAAAATTTGTATCCGCTAATTTATTTATTTGAAGAATAATCCCCTCTCAGTTGTATGAAGGACACTTTTTCAACGTGCTCTGTTTTATTGCAGCAACTACATTGTAATTTATTTCTGTCTGTACGACGCACACATAAGCCTTCAATTCCCAATTCTTTATAATTAATTTTTTTTGTTCGATTTGTATTTTTCCGGCGCGTTTTTGTTGAAAATTTTATTAACGATGAGCCTCCCATTTCTTTTGCATCTGCTTTTGGCGCTTTTAATGATATTGATCTTCCCACAATATCACTGAATGCTAGTGAGTTGGATTGAAGAAGTTGTTCTCGAATATAGTTGTCGTGTATTCCTCGAATGAACTGTATACGTAAGAACATGTTCGCTACCGGCACTTGGCAATCGCGTGGCAATATGAATTCGAATTCACCAATGTCCGTATGTAAAGTAGCGACATGATCAGCTTTTGATTCTGACTCTTTTTGATATTGCGATAAAAACTGGTGCTGCGCTACCAGAACATTCCTCTTTGGAGCCAAATGCTTTCCAAGAACTTGTAGAAGGTCGTCGTAGTTGAGTTCTGTAACTGATTTCGGTGCCACCAACGCTGCCACTATGTTGAATATCTTCGCTCCAATGGAATAAAGAAACAATTTTACGCAATAACTCTTTTCCGTGGCGATATTTTTCATATCGGTTTAATTTTTGACTCGTTCGATGTAATTTTTGTATGATTCTTTGTTGGAATCGAATTCCTCAAAATTCGGCATGTGTTTACCGACGCCCCAGCATTTTCCAATGCATTTGCCGGTGTTAAACTTCTCACCAGCGCCGCCATCAACCGCAGTTGACTATCCATAAATGCTGCAAACTGTACTGCATCCATGATGTTGAATAATGGTTCACCTCGTCGCCAATTTGTTGTGTCTTTATTAAAGTAACTAGAAAGTTCTAACGCGCCCTAAGGCGCCCGTTCCTCATTATTATTCTCATATTCCTTATCCTCCTTCACGTTCGTAGCCCATATTTTTTCGCCTTCTCCTATTTTGATGTACTGATCTAAGAACCATAAATATCAACATATGTAAATTCCAAATAAATCAATCAACCGGTCAGATTGTTTCGAAGGCCATAGAGTTAAAATGGTAATCAATAGAGCGTCAAAGTTATCATCTTTAAATTATAAGTTTACATTATTTGCCCTCGAGCTGCCCTTTCAAAACAAAAAATGGAAAAAAGAATCACAACACCAAAAAGAGAATTAATTCATTTCGCTTTTTAACAAATTCATATTCTTTGTTTAAACTGCAACAGATTCCATAATTTGGCCACCAAGCGGCGAAGTTTATTAATTTCTATCATAACCAATTAATCAGAAATATTCAAACAACACCTAATAGTATGCGACACAAAAATGGCAATTTGACTATACAAAATAATAAACTTAAAACCGACGCCAGCGCCTCTCACAACGTGACAAATTCAGCTAAAAGGTTTGAAAAAATAATAGCAATAAAATAAAATCGAAATTTCACCAAAACTGAATAACAACATCTATTGTTATTGCCAATTGCGACGTTTTCATTATCTAGTGCCTTTCCATTTATTAAACAAACATGAACTGAAAATTTGGCTATATTTATTTCTATCGTAAACAATCAATTAGAATTATTCAAACAACTCCTAAAAGTATACTACACAAAAATTGCAATTTAAGCAAAATATTATTATTGTGGCTACATAATAATAAACTTCAACAACGACGATAGCGCCCCCTAACAGCGTGACAGAATCAGTGAGTCAGTCAATCAGCTTATCAGTGAGTCAGTGAATCAGCTTATCAGCGTAACTACTATTATAATAATATTATATATATTTAACCTTAACAAAGAAATTTAGTAATGTAATATTGCACCCCGATGTTAAAATCGTGCTCAGCGACGTCAATGCTAGGGTGGGCAAGGAAGGCATCTTCGGACCGATTGTCGGAAGATTCAGTCTACACGAAGAAACGTCCGATAATGGAATGAGACTGATCGACATGGTAATCAGTAGCACTAGATTTCAGCATCTCGATATACATAGGGCGACTTGGGTATCCCCCGATCAGCGAACGAGAAACCAAATTGATCACGTTGTGATCAATGGAAGACATGCATCCACAATCCGCGGCGCAAATATAGATTCAGACCACTAGCTTGTTGCAGCCAAGGTAGGTAAGCGCCTGTGTGTTGCTAAAAATGTGCGACGAACTGAACGAAGGTAGTTTGACATCGATAAGCTGCAATCACAAGGGACTTCGCAATATTACGCCGCGCAACTCTGTACACTTCTCTTGAAAAATCCCCTCAACTCAATGATATCAATGCGCAGTGGAAGGAGATATCAGACTCCATTCGGACCGCTGCCGATGAGGCCAATCACCTCCGACCCCGATGAAACAATTGGCACGATGACAAGTGACGCACCGCCACTGAAGCGATAGACGCAGCTTACAGAGCCAACCTACAGTCAGATGTGAAGCGAACTGCGCGAGAGAGGTATCGTGAGAAAAGGCGTGTGGTGAAGCGACTTTTTAAGCGCAAGAAATGTGATGCGGAGAAGAGAGAGTGCGAAGATATCGAGATGTATGGCACCAGTAATGGAGAGCGAAAATTCTTTCAAAAGATAAAGTGCTTAAAAAATGGTTTGAACACCGGGGCTGGTTGCTGTAAGGATGAAAACGGAGATCTAGTAACGGATGTGCAGAGTATTTTGAGATTATGGAGGAACCCCTTTTCCAATCTCTTCAACGGCGAGGGCATTGAAGATACCGCCAATGGTGAAGCAGACCCGGAAACCCCAGTAGCTGATGATGGTGTTGAGGTATAACGAGCTGCGCACGGCAGTTGTTCGCGTTAAGAACAATGACCTACCAGGTGCTGATGACCTGCCTGCTTTTGAGATGGATGCACAAGCTTCTATGCGCAATATGGTCGGAGGAAAGCATGCCCAGCTGCTCCAAACTCGGCGTACGTTGTCCAATACCTAAAAAGGGGGATACCACGGTTTGCGCCAACTATCATGGGGTAAGCCTTCCTAACGTCGCACATAAGGTTCTATCGAGTGTATCATGTGAAAGTCTGAAGCCCATCGTAAACAGACAGATTGGACCTTATCAGTGCGACTTCAAACCTGGACTTCCACCATCGACCAGATATGATGGAGAGAATTATACGGGCTGCAGATCTCAAACAATCGGTCACCTTTTTTTTTAAAAGTGTCATGCTGCTCATTTACGCTGATGATGTTGATATCATCGGGCAGAATGCACGATCAGTGACTGCAGTTTTCTCCAGTTTGGAAAGGGAGTCACGTTGACTAGATCTTGTGGTGAATGAGGACAAAACGAAGTACATGCTGTCAACTAGTAAACACTCCAAGCGTCTTGGACCATAAGTGTCTGTTGGCAGTTACAACTTTGAAGTAGTAGACAACTTCGTTTACTTAGGAACCAGCATTAACACCAAAAATATTGTCAGCACGGAGATCAAACGGAGAATAACTCTTGCAAACAGGTGCTACTATAGGCTCAGTAGGGAATTGAGAAGTGGAGCCCTCTCTCGACGCACTAAGCTCATTATCTACAAATCTCTCATTCTTCCCGTTCTGCTATACGGCTCAGAAGCATGGACGTTAAATGCCGCCGATGAGAGGAACTGAGCTGTGTTGAGAGAAAAATCCTTTGTAAGATCTTTGGTCCCCTTTGCATGGACAGTGTGTTCAGGATTAAAGTAAACCATGAACTGTAAAAGCTCTACGACGACATTGATATAGTCAAGCGGATGAAAATTCAGCGGCTCCGTTGGCTAGGTCATGTCGAGCAAATGGATGAAGCATTTCCAGGGCCAAGTGATGGAAAATTTTTCCTCGATTGGTGTTACCAACTGGCGGTACCTCGGCCAGAGGAGCAGCTGGCGAAATCTACTTAAGGCGCCCAAGACCGACATACGGTTGTAGCGCCATATAAGGAAGTAAGTAAGTAACATTGTATTAATTTAAACCGCGTGCTTGATGTTGGAATCTCTGTCTTGTTAGCCACCTTATTATTTTTCTGGAGTTATGCCATCCGGTATAAGGATACGACACAATTAAAATATAACTAATCGGTTATTTTTCGACCTTATGAACAATTTTTTAGGTTGAACCTAACATTTAAAAAAACAAATTCTTCTGTCCACTCAGAAAATTTTCTCAACTTTGACTAGCTCTACAAATGGAACTATTTATCTAAATGAACTACAGTTGTTGCTTTTGATTTCTCCAAAAATTGAAAAACATTAGATTATTATCAAAAAAAAAAAAACTCTTTACTAGCAGTACTATCTTCTGCTTGCACCGCAGCTTCTATACCATTCAACATACATAAGTGTAATAATAACCACTTACTCCCTTCACACACACTTCAATTCGTATTAACTCGACACATGTTATTTGGATAAGCTATGTTCTGACCTGGTGAAGAAAGTAAAACTTTATATAAAAAAAAAGGCAAAGTAGAGCAAAAGTAATTTTTTTACTTCAATGGCTACTTTTGCAGTTCTCACTTCGAGAAGTAAATTATGTTGATTTAATGTGGTACATTCTAATGCAACCTTGATAGCAAACTTTTGCTTGGTAAAATAGCTCGCAACTTTTTTATCAAGCAAAACGAACAAAAAGTAAAAAAAATGACAAAAACTGAGTGACAGTTAAAAAAAAAATTCTGTTATTTTTATTGTTTTGATTTTTGTTTTAGCCTTCTTCTTCACGAATTGAAATTTCTTCAATTTTTTGGTGTTAATGTGGATGCTAAATACTTCTTCTTCGGATTTGAATATTTGCAGCGAAATAAATAAAATTTTACATTTCACAATTCACAATTTCTCAATTACGTCACAGATCAGACCTTAGCTATACATAATTCGATCGCTAACTGTCAACCGGTGCGGTCGCTTTTTACCTCGCTCTTAATAATTCTTGCAATTTACGCTTTTTGAATTTGA
>JAWNPW010000883.1:0-13388 GCA_035078745.1 Diastata ussurica
CAATTGATAAATTTTCAATTTATGCGAACAGCTGTTTTTTTTGTTTACATTTGCATTCACCACTTTATACAAAAAAATATGAGGTGAACTCACATCGTCTATACGTGTGAGCAAACGCACATAAAAAATGGAAAAATTTTCGACTTTGCTCGATCAGCTGCTAAGTTACGCGTCTGTATAGTATGTGGCGAGGTCTTGCCTGCTTGAATGCTGAACGTCGACTTACATGCTTTTTGTTGATACAATTCATCTCACAGCACGACCGAATATCAGTTTCTTTAAAAAATTCAATAATAATTACAAAAACGTCTCGGACCACTCTATAAATTTTTCTATCTTAAAGTAAAAACTATAAACTTTCTAAAAAAAAAAAAAATGGTTCCATTCCGAACAAACTTGCATTTCTTTTTTCACCTGTATTTTTGGCGGTGAAAAAAAATCCTTTTTTTTTCTTTTTAATTAAGTGATGATAGATCGTGAAATTACCAAAAGAACCTGATTTCCAAAAATAAATTTTTGTCAATAGGAAAATTCACAGAAATTATCAAATTTTTTCGTAGTTTCTCAAAACTCAACGTTTGAACCACTCCAACTGCGTAACAATTTGTCTAAACTATAAAATATTTTGGCAATGTACAACAACCAAATAAGGCTACACTACCAAGTTAAAACAAAATCGGCGCACATCGATTAAAACTTTGGTATCACTTGTGATGGAATGCCCCATATTATCATTTAAAACTGTAATACTTTGAAAAAATAATCATATAACACAATTAAATCATTGACTTCCGGTTAATTAATACAAATGCCATATCGAAACAAAAACTCAACCGAAAAATTAACATGAAAAAGAAAAAAAAACTATAAATATTTACCTACTTAAATACACTACGTACTTATCGTTTAATGTAATTAAGTATACGCCTAAAAAGATATGATAAGAAACCGATAAAACGCACTTGACCATGAAATTTAAACATTTCAGTAATGTTTATTCCTAATTTGTTTATTATTGAGAGTACAATGTTATTGCTCAATTAATAGTTTCGTTAGTCCTCACAGGCATAGAACATCTTATTAATTTTGTTGGAATTTTTGAGATTTGTTTGTGCCAAATTCAAAAATGCAATAATTTACTCATACATGTATATAGTATCGTATATGTAATTCTATATTTATATATATATGTACATAAGTATGTATACTTCAAAGTTTATAGATAATTGGTTGATCAAGCTAAATTAATCAAAATTCATTTTGCGAAAAGACCCTTCCGCGCCACCCGCTAGTTGTTCTTTATCTCTAGTACATGAACTATCGAAGTAGTATTTGCTGTCCTCTTTGAAATAGTCTTCAAAACTGAGCAGTTTTTCCTCAAAATTGGCAACAGCTTCTGGCAGTGTGCCATTGTGACCGCCAAGTTCAACGGGCAGATACTCTTTACCAATAGCTTTTTGTAGTGATTCTACATTGGAATGAACATGAAGCTGAAACAAGAGCAACATTTATAAAAAATTACTATGCACTAAGCTGGTGCTGAGAACAATAAATATGAAATATGATAAATTACTGTAAGAAATACTGATTCATGATGATACACAACAGTCAGATAAGCGTTAATCGATTAGCAATAAGTTTAAATTGCATCAGCTGTTCTTTGATTATATTATATACAATGTCAGATTCTCACCAATTCCTTTTGTTTCATGGCACTACGCACCAGTCCCAAAATAAATTGCGTTTCTTTTGATGCATGGACAATATGTGTCGCTTTCAAACTTGCTGGTATGCCATGTTCCAAAAATGAATTCATACGCTTGAAAAGACCAGCATCGAATTGCAATAATAAAGCGTATGGAATTTTGGTAAAATCTAAAATCTCAACAACACCACTTATATTCCAATTATCGTCGGTATTTATTTCAATTTCAGCACGGAAGGCATGAAAACGGAAAAGATCAGAAACTGTACATTTTGAAGTATCAATGAGGCCCATACGTGTATAGTGTATGCGTGGTCCACCAGGTCCGATTGGATTCGGTAGCGTTGCAAAAATCCTAACATTTGAGAATAGAATCGTTATTGAAAAAATTTTATTGAAATGAAAAAAATTAACAATGCTGCATATTGTATAAATTTACCCCGAATGCGCCGTTTCTAATAATTTACAGTCGATTTCGCGATTTTTGATTAAGTCTACCTCCCTTGTTTTGTATGTGTAATAAAATGTGAGTCGCTGCTTGGCATTCTCCAAACTGTAGTGACAAAAACGTAAGAACGCTAATATATATTGATCATCGGTACGAGCACATAACGTTGGGCTCTGTTCAATAAATGCGCGTAGTGCTGCTATATCATCCGAGATGGTTTCTTCATTTTCGTTTAGTTCATTACGTGCAACTTCAGCCAGTTCTGGTGCGAGGGGTCTTATTGGAGCCATTTTCTATGATTTGGATTCGAAAAAGAAAAGATGTGTAAAATTACAAAGAAATTTACGAAAATTAATATGTGTATGTGAACTATGTTCAAAGAATATATTTTCATAGAATACTTCAAGTTTTTGGGGAAAAAAAATGTTTGCTCTAAAATTAGTTTTTTTTTTTTTTGTTATTACGCGTACAACTTCGAACAAATGCCAACTGATGATTGTCATCCCGCACTAGCATTATTAACTTTTCTTTTTTTTTTTTTGCTAACGATATCGTTCAGTCCGAACGATAAGATATTGGCGTCGGTTCGATTAAACTGTATCTAAATGGATGTCAATTTTTTTTATCGTTTTTTGAATGGTTGTTTCTTCATGTGTGTGTTTAATTTATTTTATTGGCGTGGCGTTTAGATCGTGTTATAGGCGTGTTTTTTTTGTTCGAAACATTAATTTTTGTGTTACACGTTGCCAATAATGCTTGATTTACACAGTCAGGCAATTCGTCAGAATTCTGGACAGAATATGTCAGAGCCGTGTAAACGTCGATATTTTCCATCAGAATTCTGATTTGTAGACTCTGATGCCAGTAGAAGTGAGAAGTCAGAATTCTGTTATTGTGTAAACACGAAAATATCTAATCATTAAAAAATTACAACTTTGAAAAAAGAATGAACTTGATCTTTTCTTTTTGATATAGAGTGGAAATTCACAGTTGTATAATCGTAAAAATTTTTAAATCGGATAAAATTTGGATATAGCTCTACTATGAAGTGAAATATCGAGCCATGTAAATTATGGGGTAACCTTTTTTATTTGACTAGATAATCGAATGAAATGTTGCACACAACCCTAATCAATTGTCTAAACTTTTAGTTACAAAAATCATCAAGATTTGACTACTGCAGAACATAGCTCCCATACAAAATAACCAAACCAACGAAAGTCCTTGCGGGAAAAAATAAATTTTTCAAAATAGTTGTTTTAAACTTTTATTAGTCACATTCTACATCATTCACAATATTATGACCGAAAATTATCCCGTTCCGGTGGCTGCAAGATATATCTGCAATAAGTGTAATCAAAATTCGTGCCAAAAAAAATTAACCAAAATATCGCAAAAATTGAGTTTTCAAGAAGCTTTACTTCATGGTAGAAAGTTTTCTCGGTATTTCCGAATCATGAGTTTTTCAGCATAAGCTAAAAATTTATCCATGTTTATCTTAAAACTACTTTCATTAATGGTGCTCGTCAACTTTGTTTTAACTCAACTAAAAGTTTAAAAAAAGTGCGCGAAATTCGGAAAACCCGTCAAAATTTTTTTTATTTATATGTTTATTCTTACAATAAACCTACCTTTCAATTAAAATATAAGTTATTTTATTTTTCGATGTTATAAAGAATTTTTAGGTTGAACACAACATTTTGTTCTAAAAAGCAAATTTTTTTGTTGAATTTGAAAATTAGTCTACTTTAACTAGCTCTACAAATGAAAATATTTATGCAAATTACCTAAAGTTTTTGATTTGGATATGTCCAAACATTTCTAAATACAAAAAACCTTAAAAAATTTGATTTTTATAAAAAAAAAAAAAAAAAAATAAAGACATATATTTTTGCAATACGATATTAAATCACTGTGTCCGCGTCTGTAGAAACGATATACGATATTAAGCCACTGTGCACCGTGTTAGTAGAAACAATATTTTGAGTTTGCGCCAAATTATTCGAAATTAAGGTTGTTTTTAGTGCAAAAAAAAGAACAAAATTCATCCACTTTTTTATGCACATTGATTATGAAGTTATTATTACATTTAAACTTATCCCAATATTATCTCTATATCAATATTTGTTTCTTACGTTCAAGTGGAATCCATTTTTTACACACACAGCTAATTGGAAAGAAATCAGCATTACCACCGATCACAGTTCGATTATAAAATCGATATATAATGTAATTTGATTTATAATAACTAATATGAGTAGCAAGGGGGATCAACTTACGCATCAAAATACGCATATTTTGGGGCGCTGTAGTTCCTCCGCCTACTTTCTGTGATCGAACCATCCATATGTAGTTGATCAAGCGAAGTTGCTATGTTGATATGGTACAATTTCAATTGCTTTTCTTAAAATCCAGAAGAAGGCAGTTGTTATACTATTCAAGCCCACATCTGACGCTGGGCAACCAGTTCAAGTTCCTTGTCCCCCTCATCCATTTCATTCAACAGCAAAGCACAAGCGCACATATGCTTCTTCCATATTTTAACCATCCAACTTGAGAAATGAAAACTTTTGCTTCCGGTAAATAAGTTATCAGTTTACACAAATGAACAGAATTTCGTTAAATCACAATTTCTGTTGCGCCACTGGTGAACTTTATCATGAGTTTTATTTTAACATGATTGCGCATAATCGTTTGAAATATTGATAAAAATCAGTTTATAACGTTTTAAAAATATATGTTTATATTAAAAAAAATATGGCTTGCTAAACATTGAGACTAGACCCCTCGAAGTCTAAAATAAAAATCGTTTAGATTGGCTAAATTTCAGCAGAAGTTATGTCAACCAATCATACGATTATATGTATATCAATGAATGGCATATTCCATTAATGGCATATAATATTATTAGAAATATCGATCAGGATAGTTTATAGTTTGATAAATAAGTATAAGTGACATCTGTCAATATCCAGAAAACCAATACATACGATTTTTTCGAAACTTCGAACATTTCATAACAGGTCGGAACAGTTTAAAAAAGTTCGTTACAAATACGTTAAGTTAAAGTCATAGGACTTACCATGTGTTTAGAATTATTCTCATTTATTTTTAGAAAGTGGACTTATTCCATTTATTTATTCCATTTTATTTGATTAAATATTAAAAAGTCATATTTTCAATAAAAATTGCCGCGTTCACACGTACAGTGGTAGCAATTGATCTCAATTTCCTTTGGCTAATAACAAAACCTAAAGGTAAAAGAATTATTTCAATGCATTCAAAATCTGGTTGCTAGGGGCGGCGACAACCGTCAAAGTCCTTGGAAAGCTGGTTGGTAGGGGTGTCAAGCGTTGCACACCCTCCTCAATATAACCTCAAATGAACTAAACAAAATCAATGAAAAACTTCTCACCATTTAATTAGAGCAAAATACCGTTATCTTGTAAGCAAAGTTGTTTTTGCTAAAGCGCAGTGTACACTGAAGACATAATGAACAATAATTATAATTATAGTCCATTATTCTACTTTCAAAAAAAAGATTTTTGCGATAACATTTTATAGCCAAAATTCTTTTGATTACTTTATAAAAAATTGTACACCAATTGAATGTGTGATTATAAATATGAAGACAAGGTATTCAACGATAGGTACAACTCTCACTATATGTTTACTTTTGTGGCAGGTCTATCATGAGATCACACGAATCAAAATTTATTTTGTAGAAAAGGACAAAAAATTTTGTTTTCATAAATGTATGAAATGTACATAGTTACTAACAATTTTTGTTGTACATATTTGTCTTCGCCCCGAATAAACATCGAAATTCACGAAAAAAAAATGTATGAAGAATTCTGTGGAATATTTTCGATCGTGCTATTCGAAAGACAAGTTGCCTTCCAAGACGTTCACTTTGTGAGGTTATCCCATTTGTCATTGGGCGCATATCGATAATTGCTTCATTGTATAATTTTCAATTGTGCGACCCGGCGAACTTCGTACCGCCCCAAAATTGCAGACTTAAATTCATGTTTTTGTCGATTCCCTCTACTGATTCTACTGTATGGCGATTTCCCACAAACACTACCAGTCATTCCAAGATCAATTGAGATTTCAAATCACAAATGAATGAAAATTTTTGATTCAAATCATCAAAAGTCAAATCTGAGTGCAGAAATTTTAACATTATACCCAGAGATGTAGATGGTGGTAAGAAATGACTACACTACACGAATAGACACCGTCCTTTATAAATATTTACATACATATTTTTACAAAGTTCCATTTTATTCATGGTGGTAGAAGCTATAAATGAACTCGAAGTCAAAATTAATAAAGAGTTATCTTAGCTAAATTAATTCACTTTATAATGATTTGAAAATGATTTCAATTTCATAAATCATGATTCAATCCCTTACTGAGTTAACTCAAATTCTTAGCACATATGAATTGAAACAAAAATAATGAAATCAATTGAATGGAAGAAAATTAATTATAAATAATCTTTCAATGATTTGAATCAAAAATTTCAATTCATTAGCTGGGATTTCAATGAATTAAAATCAAAATGATTGCATTCTTTTACAGCTCTGCTCTGTGGCGCTATGTGAAGAAACATGCGAGTTGCAATGGTAAACGATCCATCCACAGAAGGTTCCTCCAAGTAATTGCTGGATATCGGTAATGGCCATGTTCCTGTCGAGAAATCGAACGGATCGATTTTGTTTCCGCCGAATTTTTGCAATTTCGTCTCAACGAAGGACGAGCTTATCAACAAAGTTATTACTAGCTAAAAATCACAATTGGTTGAGTGGACGAGCAGTTCTTGCCGCAAAGAACAAGGATGTGGATGTGGGGGGATGATAGCTAAACATCACAATTCAGAATCAAATCATTCCCAATGCATACCTTCAAAGCAATCGACTGTGTATTGAACGAAGACGAAGCAACCAACTATCCAACTGAGTTTTTAAACTTATTAGATCTGCTTGGCTTGCCACCGCACAATATACAATTGAAGGTTAGCTCGGTAAGAATCATGGTTCGAAATTTGAATCAACTAAAATTATGCGTTTGGTGGTGAGAAAACTCATGGGCAATGTGATTCACGCGATCATACTCAAAGGAAAGTTCAAAGCTGAGGAAGTTGTCATTCCAAGAAGTCCGATGAGCCCAACCGATATGTCATTTGAGTTTAAACGAATCCAATATCCAATTCGTCTTGCATCAACAAATCTCAAGGTCAATCCTTGATTGTTTGTGGCCTGAATTTAGAAAATGAATGTTTCTCTCACGGTCAATTTTACGTAGTAGTATGTTAACGTGTCAGCGAACCATCCGCTATGTTCGTTCTCTCACCTGACAATAAAACAAAACATGTCATGTACCACAAGGTGCTTCAATGAAGAATATCGACAAAAAACAATTATCGATACGCGCCAAATGATAAATGGGATAACCTCACAAAGTGAACATATTGGAAGGCAACTTGTCTTTCGAAAAGCACGATCGAAAATAGAATCCCACAGAATTCTTCATACATTTTTTTTCGTGAATTTCGATATTTTATTCGGGGCGAAGACAAATACTATAAAAATTGTTAGTAACTGTGTACATTACATACATTTATGAAAAAAGAATTTTTGTTCCTTTTCTACAAAAAACATTTTGATTCGTGTGATCTCATGATAGACCTGCCACAAAAGTAAGCATATATTTTAAATAGTGAGAGTTGTACCTATCGTTTGAATACCATATTATATAAGCTCGTACTTACCTGGTACCTAAAAATAGGTCCCTAGGCTAAAGTTACTTTTTCCGATATTTTAATAGTTATTCTACTAATCGGGACAGATACAAACCCATCAAATCAAAAATCAACAAAATCGGTTCAGCCGTTCTTGTGTTATAAATAGTGTAACTAACACTTTATGACTTTGTTTTATATATAAGATTACAGCTTAGCTTGAAGCCTAAATGTACATAAATTTTTGTTGTACTATTAATACAATGATTTATCTAATATCCAATGTCTTATAGTGTTCATATAATTTTGTTTTGAATATGTTAACATTTGTACATCTTCATTAAACGCTTCAAGTTCTTGATAATTTAGGCTATATTTGTCAGACTCGGTAAGAACAAAGGCATTTCAAATTTATTAATTAAATAAATACATTTAATGTGAAATTTGACCTGGACGATTGTTCACAATGTCGTTAATGTTTGGTCGTAAAGATGATAATGCCACTTACATTTCGTCATCTACATTATCCCAAATGGATTACGAACCAAATCTAATTTTTTACACCCTTCACCTAGGGTATATTAAGTTTATGTATCTGTTTGTAACACCCAGAAGGATTGACCGGAGATAAAGTATATATATTTTTGATCAGCATCGATAGAGAAATCGATCTTGCTATGTCCGTCCGTCTGTCCGTCCGACCGTAAACAAAAACTAGATAGTCGGAGTTGAGATAATCGAACCAAATTTGGCACACAATTTGGCACATAAAGGGTACCTCCAGTACACTGATGTGTGTTTTTGTGGTATTTTTGACTCTTTTATGGAATTGGCTCATTTATGCCATCAACGATATAAATAATCTGTCCAAAACTGGGTTTGATTCACCCACTTTTCACCATATTAATCGAATATTTGTAATTTTAAAAGAGTTAACCAACGAACTTTTTACAAAAATTGGCAAAGAAGTTGAATTAAAGATTATCGCCCAAACGCAATTATAGAAGGTGAAGGGTATTGAACTAGTCGGTTATAACCAATTACAACGGTATAGAAGCTTCGGTGAATTCAAAAACTGCTATTTTGCTACATTAATGGTTATTGCATAAAGTTATTTTATTTTGGTATTCCATGAATTTGTCTGTTCAATTTAATATATTTTCTTTCGGTCTTTACATACCTGAATTTAAATTATTGAAAATAACAAAAATATCAGATAAGTAAGCTAGTTTAGCACGCCACCATCATGTGTATCTGGTTCAGAAAATATTTTCGATTGCAGTAAAACTTTTAAGTTTTTTTAGAAAATATATTTTATTGGATACATAAAATTTGGCGGTACACATTCAAGAATTTGGCGGCATATAGGTTGAGAAACACTGCTGTGAATTATACTGCGGACGATATCGTCGTAGTTCAGTCAAAATTCACTAAGTCGATTTTTCAAAAACGATAATTTATAAAAGCATTTTTGTCAAAACGCCCAAAAAGGACTACTTCTAACGTTTCCTGTTCAATCCAAGGAGGAAATATTGCAATTTTGAAACGATCTTTCCAACAAGGAACTGCAGGATGAATTGGTCAATTAAATTTAATATATAAATTTATCTATGAACATCAACTTCAAGTGGGGGTGGAAGACGATATCGCCGAATTCATTACACTATGTGACAAATTTACAAAAATTGAATATACTTTTGACGAGACATTGTGGATCTTGTACGTCTATAAAAATGATTAGTTTTGGCATTTAAGATTTTTCTCAAACACCCTCAAAATCTGGAGTTAGGACCAAACACCCATTTTTAGCTAGGTACATGTGTATAATGATTCATAAATGCCTCATTTTCTATCCGATTTTCGAAGTTTAAAAAGTTATAAGTAGAAAGATAGACCTTTCTAAAATAGGCGTGGTCTTTTTTCAAAACTGAAATAGATGTAGTGAAAAATATTCGAAGTTTTTAGTTTTTTTCTTCAGGTTTTCACAGCTTTAACAACCGTTTATAGACCTTTATAGGTTCATCATGTCTCGTCGAAAGTATTTTTTCGCTGTGCCACCGAGTTATCAATGAATTGGAAAATTTTGTTTACTGATGAAATTGCGTTGAAAATATCGCTGGTAAAAGATTTTATATGCATCAAAATTTAAAAACATATACAAATTTGGCAAATTTTGCAAATATTTATTTCTAGCTAGAGTGAGGCAAAATTAATCTTCAATTGAAGTAACTTAAAATATAATAAAATATAGACTTGTGACTTTTTTGACACTTTTATGGTTATAAATCCTACAAAATGCAATATTTTCTAATGAAATTTGGCACATTTATGCCAATCAATGGTATAAATATTCAAAACTGGGAGTGATTCGACAACTTTTCACCATCTTAATAGAATATTTGTCTTTTTAAAATAGTTGAGCAACGAACTTTCCAACTGTCCAAATCCAAATATTGAAGGTGAAGGGTACTTTAGTAGTCGGTTATAAACGATCATAACGTCCTTTCTGGTTTTTATAAAATACAAGTAAAAAAACAAAACATGTATAGCTTTTTACTTATTTCTTCTCGGTTTTCTTAAAGCACAACTTTCATCGTGGATCTTCGTAGCAGTTTTTCCACGTCTAGAAAATATTCGTTCCTATTTCACACGTCAGTGCGATATTGATTTTAAGTTATCAAGGCATCTTTTGAAATATGCTTCACTAGTACCTTCAACTTCAACAACGGTGTATTGAATTTGTGTAGACGTCAAGGACAAAAAAAATTTAATGAAGTTCTGCTGCAAATACTTGTTCCCGCTACCGTTTTGCTCTTTTCCATAGCTCTGTTATATGGTGATATTCGTTAATAATCATAATACTGCGGTTCGTATATTTACTAAAACGATTTCATTCCATATTAATGCTGTCTTTCTCAATGTAGTAAAAAGATAGGCTTGTCAAACGTTTTATTAATAAATTGTAATTTTGAAATGTAAACCCGGGAACCGGGTTTTGAGGCCTTATCAGAACCAGTTCTCAGTTAGCTGAAAAGTGTGGGAATACCCGGGTACCCGGTTCTCGTACACCCGGGCTTGCAAGCCTTAACTACAACAATTTTTTATGATTCTTTTCGCAAGATATTTATTAAGTGCGTGCTAAAAATAATAGTATTACAGAATAAAAAGCCTCTCACGAACTACAAAGTGTTCAGATTGCTAAAAATCGCATATATTATATAAAAAATCATATGGGTCACGATTTGGAATAGTTAGAGTAATCATATAACTTCAATAATATGAACAGAAAGTACTATGGTAATTATGCTATTAAAATTAATCGGAATATTAAAAATTAGCCTAAATGCTTCAATGATTTTGTTAATTCAAAGCGAAAGTCAAACACATTTCTATCTCATATGAAACTTAATTGAGTGGTGCTTTTAATGTATTTGAGGTAAATGATTTATTTGCTAAGTTTTTTCAATCAAATTATTCAAGTAAAATGTATGTGGATGACAACTATAACTATGAGATAAATAGTGTAAATTTTACGATACAGTGTTTTTAGGGCTAGAAGCTGTAAAACTATCTTTCTCCCCGGGTCCGGATAATATTCCTAACTCTGTGTTGAAGATATGTGACGAATCGCGATGCCTTTTGTTTTCCAAATTTATGGAAAGGCATTATACCAATGCATAAAAAAGGATCAAAAGGTGCATAGCAAAGCTCTGCACAATCCAAAAACTATTTGAACAGATTATTTCTGAGAGGATCAAGCTCATCAAGATCATTGATGACGAATTTATTACATTTTTCAATAGATATTCTGGAAAGTTTCTCATAAGGACTTCTCTGTAGCTTTTGATTATGGGAATCACACTATTTCATTCACTAAACTAAATTAAATATGCTTTCCATCATCATTTGTGGATTGGATAACATATAACTGTCACTTCTGATGTTCCACAGGGAATCTTGACCCAGTTTTGGTTTTATTTTTTATTAACAACCTTGCGTCTATAATTAAAAAGTGCAATATTTTAATGAATGCGGACAACGTAAATATGTCACAAAGGTGTGACTATAATTTATTGTACCTAAATTGCTTAAAACGTAAATGTATGACATATAGTCCTGGACAGTGTTGATTTATTCTGTGACTTGGGCATTTGTAATGATTTGATCAAAAACTTCGATTTAACTCACATATCGATCGCATGGTTGATAAAGCACTGGGGGTTTTTGGCTTTATAAAGCGGTGATCAAAGGAGTTTAATGACTTATACCACCAGATATACGACCATGCTGCGACCCATTTTGGAGTATGGTGCTGTTCTTTGAATTCAAATTTATAGCAATAGAAATGAATCTGTGCAAAAACAGTTCCTCGTTTTTGTGTAGCATCTGTGAGATTGGAATGTATGTCTGGGCCTTCCATCTTACTCAGTCTACCAACGCTAGAAAGTAGAAATGTCCTCACGGTCATCAAGAAATTTTAGCCCTTCAACATTTAATTTTTATCGACTTGATTGTGACCATTTAAGTCGTATCTGTGATGATTTTAATAGACTGTACTATTTATTTTCTTTCTCGAACTCACCCGCCTCGGTTAAGTGAAAATAATAAATACTTCAAATTAATGAATATTGATGTAATAAAAGCCGCTTATGAATACTTCCGTATCGTAATCGCAAAATGTCGAGCAACTCGGGTCACGTACACGTCATGTTGATGCGCCCCTCGGTCGATTGAGTGGTGGGCATTTGCAAGGTTCATCCGAAAAACTATGTGTTTCATTGATATCAAGTCTATAAGTGTCTACACTGAGCAAAAAATTAATAACAAACGTTATAAAATTGAAAAGAAATCCTATTGAAATCCAACATAGACGATAAGTTGTAAAATTAGAAACGTTTGTTTTTGATTCATGTTTGACTACGTTTCATGTAAAAAATTATAATGGCATTTTAGTTTTCTATTTCATAACGTTTTAGTAAAAATTATAACGCCACTCTATTTTTCTATTTCAAAACGTTTCGTAGTAAAAATTATAACGCCATTCTACTTTTCTATTTCATATCGTTTCTCGATAAAATTTATAATGTCTGTGTTTAAAAAAAAAACCGTTATTGAAAATTTTGAATAACCCACAAATAAAAAAAAACACTTTTTGTCTAAATTCCGCAATAGTTACCCTGCGGGCAGGTGTTTATTATTATTTATGTGTTTGTGTGGTGGTCCCTATTCTGTTTTGGTGTAATTCGTTTAGCGGAAGTGTAGTTGTTGCTAACCCTGCCGAGTGGTGGGCTCTCAGCTAGAGCACTCGGAGGGCGGAGGAGGCAGGGGTCCGATGATTTTTACCACTACACTGTTACACGTTTTTTAACTCAACTAACTTACCGGCAATTATTTTTGTAGATTTGTTTTACTAGATTGTGTTGTTTGTGAACAACTCGCAGAAATTCATTCTTCACTTTCCACGCAGCGCTTTGTATCTCTTCCTCTCA
>JAWNPW010000884.1:0-13386 GCA_035078745.1 Diastata ussurica
TTAATTTATGAAATCTTATATCTATTGGGTTGTTGACCGGTTGTTGATCGCCAGTAAATGCTTTGTCAGCAACAGCTCACAACTGCACCGTGGTGAAACTGAACAATAATAATATCGATCAAATATCAATAAAAAAAAAACAATATAAATATACTGATCAGAGTTAGATTTGAACCCACTTCAAATAAAAAGTCGCATGCTCTACCACTGCGCTATAGATGCGCCCACCTCAACGATCTATTTCATCAGTGGAGAATATCATGTGTAAGAAGATGATGCAAGATTCACTCTGAACAACGGAACTTCTCGTTAGCACTTTCTGTAAAATACGCCTATATTTAAGGCAAATTTATCTAGCTGGGAACACAACATCTGCGAAGTTGTATAGGAAAAAAGAACCGTTTTTTTTTTTGATTTTGGTAGTGGTATGAATTGTGTTTTGGATCAGCTGAAACATATGTGTATAAAGGCCTCGCTCCAGTTCTACAGAAAACTCTCAAGAAAATTATCGCTAGAAAAATAAATAGTATTGACAAAAAAAAAGTAGCACGAATTCATCAGCTGATCAGCTATTTTGTATATGCGTTGAAAAATATATTTGTGCAAAATATTTTTCTAAGTATTTATTGTGAAATTTTTTAGAATTGTGATTAAAGCGAGCGATAATTTGAAAGTATTATTAGAGTAGGAGTTTTGCTGCAATTTTCCTAAAGTTTACAATAGTTTCTCAACATTTTAGATATGATACCCAGTTTCTTCTAACGAGCGGCATTTTAATGGACGGCGTAGACATTGCTGAAGAGGAGGAGAATGATCAACGATCTCGACGAAGCCGCAGATATTGGGCGAGTTAAGGCGATCAGATATGTCCCAGATTCGCTTATGATTTTCCAGGGGCCATTTCTCTATTTCTTCTTGCACTTTCATCTGAAAATATATTTTTTATTGAAAACAATTTGAAAAAAACATTATCATTTATCACTTACTTTTCCTTCAAGTATTAATGATTCCAAATCTTAAAATTATGAGAAGAATGCATTAGCTTAGTCTGTAAACGACACCAAAAAAGTGGGATTGAAATGAGCGAGAAAGAATGGGAAAATAATAAGAAAAGGCGAATAAATTATAAATTGTTAGCGTAACTAGCGATGACCAAATTTTTCAGTTCTATGAATGAGAAAAACCGCTTTCGTTTCGTATTATTTCTGATGATGTATTATTTCTACGTTTTTAGTGTTTTTTTTTTTTCAGGCACTTTTCGTTTGATTTTAAAATTTCAAAATATAGCATCATTCTTTTAAACTGTTTAGGATAATTTGGATTGGAAAAAAAAATTTTCTATTTTTTTTTTTTTTTGAGACATTTACTAAATAACGGTAAAAATGTGTTTTTGACCTATAATTTCACTTAAACTTATATATCGTTAATACCCACCGGGTGAAAGCTTTCGTTGTTGCATTCGTATACTTAAATATTTTGAGTAAATGAGGGGATCAGATGTATCAGCAGATCCATTAAATATTATTATTATTACTTTATTGGCATTAGTACATGAGATTATATCTTTTAAGTACAATGGAATCGTGAATAGTCAACGATGGGTTCAAATTCAAACTTATTATCTAAATTAACAAATTTAAATTAAAATTTATATTTACATTAACAATTCAATATTATGTTTCAGATTCAAAATTACCATAAGATAAATGATTTTTTAGAAAATAAAATTATTATAAAAGTAGAAGAGAAAAAAGAAAAATTTAGAAAAGGTTTAGGCTATTTATAGAAATGTATTACAAAAGTATCCAAACAAACTATCTTTAAATTTGTTGGTCTCATTAATCCTTCGAATTGTAGTCGGAATTGAGTTCCATAAGCGGGCAGCATTAACAAAAAAGCAACGCTCCGAATTTAAATAAATGTATTTGGGTATTATTAGATTCAAACTTCTATCAGATTTGGTAAACATTAACTTTTCATTTAGATATGGTGGAGTTTTGGAATAAATTAATTTGTGTAGATATAAGCAGTTTCTGAAGCGTAAATATTTATCAATTGTGCATCGAAGTATTTCTTCTCTCCAATTACTAAGGTAATCATACTTCCGGATATTGAAAATATACCTTGCAGCAGAATTGAACACTGTTTGTAGCTTATGCATGGAAACCGAGTCGAGTCTTGAATATACTGTTTCACAATATAACATAAGTGGCACAATCAATTGCTTCACTAATATATTCAGATGTTTATTACTGCTGCTGTTTTTACAAGCCTGGAGCAATCTGTCTGCTTTATAAATTATAGGTCGAGATTCAATAGTAGCTTTCCCGAAGAAACAAATCGAAAGTACTGTATTTTCTGATCTGCTTCCAACGTATTAACACTTTATGTACCGTAGATATTCGTAACCAAGAATACAACTTTTGACCAATTTCTACTGTTTGAAAGCAGAACGTTTGAAATTTACATGAATTCGCGGAAATCTGACATGATAAACAAATCAATATAATTTTAAGGAGAAAAATTAAGTTGGTCAATTCCACTGACGTCAGCAAAGAGTGCATGATCGTAAATGCACCATGTTTTTTGTCCTTCGAGCGTTCCCTGTTCCAAATTTCAAATAATAACTTTCAAAACAAAATGAAACTATTAAATAAAATACACAACAAAAAAAGAGTTCGATTTGAAAATATTTCTTCTGAAACAGAATTGTCTTTTCTAGCTATCAAAAAATGAAATTTACCTATCATTTTTTATTAGACAAAATTTCCAACCACATTTTCGACGCTATGTTCTTATACATATATTTATGATATTTGTGCACTTATTAATGATGGTCAGGGGATAAACGATAGCAAACTGTGCGCGACGATAGCGTCATCGCATAACTTACAAAAGGACGGACAGACGTCGATAAACAGAAACAACATCAAGCAACAACAAAACAGCATGAGAAGAATGGAAAAAAAAACTACAATCCACGACCAAAAAAAAACCAAAAAAAAAAAAAAACCTATAAGGAGAATGAAAAAACCACTAAATTAAAATTTTTTTGATGGTTAGAAAGTTTTTTATCTCAATCAGAAGTTTCTTTTTACAGTGCGTACAATAAACCTAATGTCTGACTTAAACTGGAATTGAAAACTTTGCACCGGAGCCTACCTTATCGATCTTGAAAAAGCATTCGATAGTGTATGGATTAAAGGGTTGGTTTTCAAACTGATTAAGTTGACAAAGAAAAAACGAAGAATATTTCCAATTTACAAAATGAGAATGAGAAATTTACCCTTCAAATGGTAATTATGATCCACAACATGATCACCAACAAACAATTCGTAGTGTGTAATGGGAATAGCACAAGTTCAAAAAAATTCAGCATTATCAGCAACAGGGTACGGTAAACTCTCCAATTATATTCAATTTATTTTTGCTGGATCTGATTAAAAAAATCGACAAAATAATTGCATTCGCAGACGATATAATAATATATCATGCAGACAACGAAATAAATAATAATAATATTTAATGATAAAAATTGAAAAATGCGAATCTATATTGTTCAGGCCTTCAGTCAGAAAATTTAACATCAACATCCGAAGTAACTGGAGATAGTTTAAAATAAAATCCAATGAATAAGGTAGAGACATAGATAATAAAAACACAGAGCAATATCTTGGCATACACCTGGATAAATTCTTATACTTGAATGAAAACATAAAAGAAAAATTAGCAAGAGCTCAAAGAGCATTCTTTATGTGCAAACCATTATTTTATGCGAGATAGCTAAAAACTAGGGTCAAAATTATCATGTATCAATATGGTTTAACATATCATCATCATATATGGAAAGACTGCGAATCTTTGAAAGAAAATGCCTAAGAGTTTGCACATCATTCTATAAAACAGCGCAAAGTGACTATATAGGTGTCAAACAAAAAATTGTATAACGCCGCAAACATCAATTATTAGAAAACACATACAAAAAAACATGGAATGTACAGAGAATAGTTTTATATTTGCTCCATATTATACAAATGATGAGTATATAATAAAAGCAATACAGAATGGCTTTGTGCCTCCTGAAGCCTTCTTGTTTTTAGATAAAAAATACCTGTCATTTATCACCATTATAGGAGAGCCAACATTAAAACAATTGAGATCGATCCAAATAGAACAAATGAATCGCGCTTTGAACAAAACGTATCAAATAAGGATATAAAATAAATTAATAAAAGTAACGTAAGAAACCATTGATGTAGAAAAAATATTTGTGCTTTTTGTATATATTGTCATCCTTTCTTGCTCCCACTATTTTCTTCTCCTTCTTCTAAACTATTGTTTTTATCTTAATTCATATATGCAAGTAACGTTTTTCATAAGTTTTTTTTTCGTTACAATGTTAAATATAATTTCACATGAACATAAAGTATATAGAAAATAATTGTACAACAGCATTTGCAAAATATGACTTTCGCACAGCAAAAGTGGTCATTTGACCCAATATGCAATAGATCAAATTGAAAAATATATATATTTTCGTGTTCATCACATTCAAAATAACCTTTCAAAATACGAAAATAAACGATGCTACGTTTTTGTTGTAAACCAGTGTAATTGACGACTATGTGAAACAAACAACTCTCCGCTAATATCATAAAACTCATAAATTTTTTTATAAAATTCTGCATTCGAGTGTCGAGTAACTTTGGTCCTGGTACGATTAATATGAATTGTATAAAATTTAGTGTCCTCAAGGAATACAAAGCACGCAAAAAAATTGAGCGAAGCGAGGTATCAGAAGACGATTCTAACTAACACTATATCGCAAGCCGATAGAAAGGGGAAAAGCATGGCTGAGAGCGAAACAAACCCAGTGTTCTGAATAATGGTACGACAAATTGGTGCTACATGTATTTCTGTTCTTCATTGTCTTCTTCTTCGTTGTCTGGGCATATTTTGAACAAACAGTAGTAAGATCCACAAGAACAAAAGATTCCTCGCCCGATCATGATTTCTTTTGCTCAGATAAAGTTGAGAATCGGTTTAGTCATTCTCCCTACTAAACCTACATTTACTGGTCTTAGCTCATTGAGATATTCAGAAGCAAATCCACCACTAACCTAAGATTCACAGTGAATACCTTCTTGTCTGGAGCTGCCGTTATACGAGTTAAATTTTTTGGTGTTATCTACAACAAGTTATTAATATGAAGGAAGAAGCCTTATATGAAATCATTTTTATAGCAACATATGCATAAGTTCAATATTGAAAAAAAATTAAGAAGCCAGCAAAAATGGTCCTCGACATAGCGTTCGGATTACTATTATTAGGATTTCACAAATTTATTCAATGCTTAATTGTACGTATACGCATTTTTTAAAATTTTTTTTACTATGTATCTCTATTTATAGAGACCAACCACGAACTGCGTACCATCTTTGTTCCATTTATATTTAAACATATACATTTCTATGTACACATACATAACTGTGTGCGCGTTCCATAATGACAGAAAATATTACATATTTGTTGATGTTGTTATATATTATACACAACACAAAATCAGCAAACTCTTGAAAGAAAGTTATAGTTGGTTGGAACCGTCTACTTCATGCCCTTCACGTTCTATATTTGTATCAGGACGATAAACTTTCAGGTGAAAAATGTGCGAATCATACCCAGTTTTTTCCGTAACATAATTGTCAATTGGCATGAATGTGCCAAATTTCATAAAAAAAAAAATTATATATTTTAGGTTTTACAGCAATAAGAATGTTTTAAACACATATACATAGGTGTACTGAAGGTACCGGAAAAAATTGTGCTATCCAAAAACTTTTTAAACTGATGGGGCGCATATACAGAGTATTATCTCAACTCCTACTATCTTGCTTTTGCTCATGTTGGGAAGTACGGACATATCCTGATCGATTTCTCTTTTGATGCTGATCAAGAATATGTCTTTCTGGGTGTTACAAACGAGTGTACAAGCTCTATATACTCTCGGTGAATGCTATAAAAAAAGAATTAAGAAAAAACACAATGTGAACAAAATCAAACGGACTCTCTTGGTGTATGCTTAAAGCTTTGAGAAAGTAAAGCCGAATTATTCAGAGTCAAGTAAAAAAAGTGTATAGACGAACGCACTAAGAGATTGCGCACGGGTGGTGAGTGATTTAAATTTATTTTTATACCATTTACCAAAGGTGAAAATGGAATATTAACTTTAATACGATGTATGTAACGCTTGAAAGGAAGCACCGGAGACCCCATAAAATATATATATTTTTGATCAGCATTGATACAGAAATGGATCTAGCTATGTATGTATGTATGTCTGTCTGTCTATCTATCCGTTGGTTTGCAAACTTGTCCCTCAGTTTTTGAGATATCGAGCTGATATTTTGCACGGAGTCTTTTTTTAGTATTTTACATTCGTTCTGAAATTAAGGCCCAATATTACCAAACATATTTGAACAAAATTTAAATTAAAAATTCACTTTTCGTGTTCACCATTGAAATATTAAACAAAATTAAAATAAAATTTTAACTGCCTCTGCACTTCATTGAAATACAGTTTGAAGTTCCAAAAACAGCTGTTTGAAAAAATTTAATAAAAGTGGAAATTATGGAGCCGGAGTACATCGATATGGAGTAAGAAGCAGTCAAATAATTATTATAATTAAATTTGGTACATACCTTCCTTTTGTATAGAGTAAGATCAAGTTAAAAATTTTTTTGGATCGGACTATTTTTTCATGTACCTACAGTTCACAGATGTGTGTTTTGAGACTTTTTTTGACACTTTTCTTGACACAAAATACAATATTTTCTTATGAAATTTCACACATTTATGCCAATCAATGATATACATATTCTGTCCAAAACTGGGCGTGATTCGCCCAATTTTTCACCAAGTAAATCCAATATTTGTCATTTTCGAAGCATCGAACTTTTTACAAAACTTTTCAGTCAAAGAAATTGACTTAAAGATATCGTTCAAATGAAAATAAGAAGGTTAAGGGGATTTAAATATTCGGTTTTAACAGTCTGCAACGTTCTTTCTGCTTTTTTTCTGTGTTCGTCTCAGATCTTAACCAATGTGCAATTGAAAACTTTGGAACTTATTTCATCAAAGTGATATTGAAATTTGTATATTATCGGATAATCAAAATTTAATCTTAGCGTGAGTAATATTTGCTATTTGTGGGTGTTCGTATTGGTCAAGCCGCTCTCAAAGCGTTGACGTCGGTTGAAATAACATCCAACCTTATATGGAAATGCCCGCAGGCATTTGTCAAAGTAGTTGCAGCGCACTAATTCCTATGGGGGTTTGAAGCAGCACACTGGAGTGAAGGGTAATGAGATAGCGGAGCACAATTCGCCAGACCGAGTTTTTTTACCACGGACTGGACCAAAGGCCTGAGAACAGTTTATCAAAGACAATTCAAAATATTAGTGACGGTCCACGCAAAGGGAACAAAAGATCTTTTGAGTCCATGTCCAGACTGAAGAAAGGTGCATTGACTGCTCGAGCGTTCTGCCCGATTAGACCGGTATTGCATGCATAACATTACTTGTAAAATATGGGGCGAATGATTCTCTACATTATCTCTATTGCCTTATCTGAATCCGCGAGTGGTGAGGCTCTTCCCTATGAGCTTCGAGCAAGTTGTTGAAATATCTGGACACTTCAATGAAATTTGCAGTGAAGAGAATAGTGTCTTCTCTACAAACAATTGTATTTAACTAGTTAATTACTAAACGACATGTTGAGTTGAGTTGAACAAAGTTGGTCGGTTGTATTGGAAATACAATACAGATGTGATGGAAAATTATTGATGATTCAATTAGTTGAATATGTTTATGAATATATGTAACTGGAATTTTTTTGATAATACCGATTATACTTTTTTTTCATATCTTACGCATTGAAATAACAAGTCTTCTTTTCATTTATTCTCTTGACGATATTAATACGCACAAATTGTTAGAAAATAACAATTCCCAATGGATTTGACTTCTGTGACGGAGGATTTTGTACTTCATCATCAGCATCTTCTTCATCTACTTTGACGAACAATTTTTCGCCGTCGGGAAATTGCTTATAAATGGTATTTAAACATAACAAGCCGCACGGGGATAATCCCAGAGCACATGCACAGGAAACAACCACAAAAGCTTATATACAATTGAAGTCGCACGCACATACACACACACACAATCACAACCAAAAGGCTTTGTTAACAGGGGGCACGGGCACTAATAAAATAAATATAAAGTATATTCAGTACATTGTTGAAGTTGTTGAATTGATTACATTAACTAAATAATAGCGTCACCAAGCTGTTTATTAGCAACGCTAAGCGGCTTAGAAGACTTGGACAAGAAATAAAACATAGAAATACGACTGGTGGAAAATTTAAAAGATAATGAAAATATTGCTGGTAAAATAGTAAGTTGTAATTTTTTGCTTTTTTTCATCAAATGATTCGAGTTGATACTTTGAAAAGGAGCAGTGGAAATAGTTATGACCAATATTGTTTAATTCATTTATAATTTATGAAAAGAAACCATTTTTCTTTCTACATAATCCTCTTCTAATGATTCGCATCATTGACGCAAATACTAGAAACGATTTTATTGTTATTCATAAATCGCATTGAACACCTAATTGACTTAAAAGAGTGATGCAACACTGAGAAAGAGAACAACAACAAAAATAAACGAAACCATTAACACGATTCGATGCCAATACCGAATGTGAAACCAGATACCTGCACATTATTTGATTTTGTCTGCTTTTCTGTGAAGTATTGTTGTTTCTAATTGAGCAGACAGACAGACAAATAGCCGGTATGAACAAACGAACCCCTTTGCAATCAAAATTCAATTTGCAGTTCGTTGTCACAAACCGAATACAGTGGAAATCTATATATATCTATATATATATATTATATTTGTTGGGGTGTTGAAAAATGTGCGTGTAAATGTGGCTTGATGCGCCTCAAGAACAAAAAAATCAACCATCTAACATTTTGAAATTTGAAAATTTAAGTTTCATTCATCTATAATTACAGAATTCATTGTTCTCGCTTATTATTTTGTTCAATTGGAATATAAAGGGCGCACGAATAGATAGCGAAAAAACAAAATATTCAATATTGATTCAGAAGACTGCTCGTTCAGAATAATGCCATCCTGAATCATACGATTTTTAACTGATAATATAATGGAAGAAAAAACCGGAAAAGTTGTAAAAATTTGAAAAAATAATGAAAGTCAAAATGCCATGAGATACAAAAAATATATGCAAAATATAGAACGTTTTTGATAGTCATTTTACTCTTCGAAAAATGTATTGCTTTTTTCTTATCTCCAAAAATGTTGACATATGTAAATAAATGTTGTTTAGTTTTCAAAATTTTATTGTGTGTTATTTAACACCAAAGAAACAAATATTCGCATGCCTCCACTAACGTTTTCTTTTCGAAGTGAATCCATAGTATTTTCAAATTATGTGAACAGTTAACCCTCGCATAACGCGGATGTTATGTTGCATAGAAACGCCTTGTTGCACGAATCGCATTGTAAGATGCTCACTTCATATAGAAAAAGTATAGAATTTCAGTATAATTCTTTCTTTGCTTTGTACACCAAAAATAGAAAGCCTAGAAATGTATGGACCTACGTAATTAACTATAATATAATGCGTTATTAAATAAAAGTAAAGTTTCATAATGTCCATAATTTTTTTTTTTAAGCCAAGATTTTGAAATTTTGGGGAAAAAGATGTTCCGTCAAATAACGCAGATTTTTTCGAGGGGAGTTTTCAAATTATGTGCACACATGAAATTTCTTGCAAAAATTGACACAGAAAGTACATCCCTCTTCAAAAGCGAGTCGCATTCGCTCTGTATACGTTTCGGTCATCAGCGGAGTATGACACTATTGGTAGACTTTTTGGAGTGGCAAAGGCAAGTTTATGACAAATACTTCGAGCTTTCTGTGAAGAAGTTTGGCGCGTACTTGGTTCCATCCATTTGGCCCAAAATTTTTGAATGGAGAAGGTGGAAGAATGTGTAAATGGCTTTAAAAAACTTTGATTCCCGCAATGTTTAGGTGTAATCGATGGATGTTACATCAAAATAAGACCGGCAACTGAAAACGCTGTTGATTATTACAATTATAAAGGATGTCATTCTATCGTATTATTTTGTCTTGTAGATTACAATTTGTGATTCTGAGAATTTTTTCAAATCAAAAAAATTTTTATGCTGTGTTCGTTTTCTGTTCGTCACGAACCAAGCTCTCGATATGGTTCGATGTTTGTATGACGAACCACATGGTTCGTTGCTGTGTTCGTCGAAAAATAAACCGACCACTGTGTTCGAACTAGGTGAAAACGTACTTCATGAATCGACACAAAGTGAATACACCATGTTCACCTTTGGTGAAGGTTAGTAGTAGTAGTATTTTATTGCATTCAATTCAGCAATATAGCGATCGTTAAAATAGTTTTCTTTTGCGAGGCCAAGTCATAACCGTTGTAGGTCGTTCTGGGTGCACTTTGCAAAGCTCTGGTTTCGCAACGCTTCTGGCAACATCCTCAACTTTTGTTAATTAATTAACGGTCTCCAAATTTATGGGGAAGTCGGAATATTCTCTTTATGAAATACGACTGCAGTTTTTCTTAATCTTTGAACAGTGTTGCAACCCATATTTGAGCATCATAGCACATGATTACTTCCGCAGTCGCTTCGAATAGCTTATATTTCGAACTTGCTGAGAGCGTTCTTCATCTAGTGTTGATGAATGATTTAACTATGTTCAAAATATCATTAGAACTTGTTGGAGAAGCAACAGACTATGATCCACCATATATTCGATCTAAACAAATTTTTTATTTATTTTGAAGTGAGCTGCATTGAGCTGTATTGGTTGAAAGAATACTTTGTACAAAATATGACTGTGGAAACAGTTTGCTTAGCAATATACCGAAAGGCTAACATAACTGTGGTGTTGTCTATAACGATAATATGCAATATCAGCATAAACTGCCATAGTATAACATAAGCTAACAGTGTAACAAAAGCTGTAAATAATAGAATAGAAAATATTAAAGAATAGGCAATACTTTGCTGCTAGCTACAAAAGCGAATATTTCACATTGGCGACGAGGCTAAAAAGAATTGGAAAAAAAGTGCGTATAAAGTGGAAAATAGTTTTGCTTAACATTTAACAATAAAAAACTGCGTTTGCAATCAATATTGCTGAATATAAAGATTTAGAAAACAAAAGAACGAGATAAATTGTGTCGAATATTTGTGACGCATTTTGCGTACTATAGCGAAGAAATCAAGTTGGCACAATGCAAAAAACGAGAGTTTTTTTAATTCAGCTGTGATGAATGGCTTACGAGAGTATAGGTCAGGTGTTGATTGGTGCGCATTTTGTTGAAGCCGTAAGTGAGGACGATCGAATCAAAAGTTCTATGGTATTAAAATCCATGGGGTTGGCGAAACGGTGGCATTGTATGCACGATTGAAAAAGTTAGCCATGGAATGCAGTTGTGGTGCTCAGTTGAACGCCTTCAATTTAAACAAATTTGTGACGGGGTGCGACTGTAAAATTTTCGAGCGGCTGTGTGACGAGGAAGAAGGTCTAACCATAGAAACTGCGCTAAGAAAAGCAATGTCAATTAAGGCGAAAGTGCGTGCGCAAGAGCACATGTGTCGTGAAAGTGTGGTTAATTATCTCACAAAAACAGGTCAGCGCGCCTATAACAACAACAAGAGCAAAAGTGAGAAGGCTAACAGCAAGAAATTGAAAAAAAACAGTAAAGTAGCAACAGTCGACTTAGGCCGACAGTGGGATACCATTCACCTTCTATATTTTCATTTGGACAACTCCTTTAGCTGAAAAGTTTTGTAAAAAGTTCGTTGCTCAACTCTTTTAAAAGCACAAATATAGTGAAAAGAGGGCGAATCACGCCCAGTTTTGGACAGAATATTTATATCACTGGTTAGCATAAATGTGCCAAATTTCATAAGAAAATATTGTATTTTGTAGGATTTATTTCTTCATACCTTTTTGGAATACTCATTATTTTCTCTTTATTAATTTTTTTTTCCTCAATACTTTAAGTTTTAAATTGCGTTAACGCCGGAGACTGAAAAAAACCTTTACGGAAAGAGAGGATAATAAACTATTTCTAAAATTCAGCAGAAGATATCTAAAAATGGCGGTGTTTGGCTACCCTGACTCTTCATTTCTATGATAGGCAGAACTTTGTACCACAATGCTCCAAAAAAAATTCTGCCCCAACTTGCCCCATTTTTATTAAAATGGTTTTTAAAAAAATCTATTTTGCAGTATTTTTAACGGAATTCTGATCAAAAAAGCTATCAAACAAATAAAAAACTTTACTAAGTGGCAAAAATACATGAAAAATATAGGAATCTGTTCATAAAACTTTCGAATCATTTAAAATTATTGAAGAAATCGATTAACTAAAATTTTTTGGTTTAGACCAAAAATTAATTAAGTTGATGGCGAAAATTGAGTTCGTTTGTAGGGCGGTGGGCATGGCCGTTGGCGGTTTTTTAATTTTTTTTCAAGTTTAAAGAAATGTATTTGTCAAATTTCGTTGCTCTGAGAAAAAATAATGTTCAAATTGTGGAATGAAATGAGGAGCATTTCTGTGAGAGGAGGACGTGGCAGTTGGCAGATATCTTCAATATTTTCAAAATTTCTTAATTCCCGTATTTTCAAAAGTGCGAGAGGCGATACCGTTAGGCAGAGTGGAAGCATTGAATGGCGAACATTTTCTCCCATTTAAAAATAAAAAAGACGAACTCTCGGTAGAATACGACTGTATTCTGCGGGGCTGCAGAGTGGTAATACCATATAAACTACGTAGTGCAGTTTTAGAAGAGTTACATCGTTCTCATTTGGGCATAGTAAAGACCAAGGTCTTGACACGGTCATATATTTGGTGGTCAAAGCTAGATAAGAGTATCGAAAAATTAATTTCGAGCTGTGTGCTTTGTAAACCTAGTCCTGAAAAGGGGTCATTGATGCCGTCGCCGCCAACAAAATCTGTTTGGTCCAGAATTCATATCGATTTTGCAGGTTCAATTTATAATTTTCACGTCCCGATTATAATCAATTCGTATTCAAAGTGGGTGGAAGTTTTTAAAACTAAAAGTGCTACTGCAATATTTACGATTGCTAAGTTGCGGGAAGTTTTTAGTAGGTTTGCCATCATAGAGACAGTGGTAAGCGATAATGGTCGCCAGTTTGTGTTAGAAGATTTTCAAAAGTTTTTATCGAAGAATAATATTAAGCATATTCTGACAGCTCCCGGTTACTCTGCGACGAATG
>JAWNPW010000886.1:0-13374 GCA_035078745.1 Diastata ussurica
TTTAAAATTTGATTGTAAATATAAAAATTTCTATGTAATTTAAAGTATTTAAAATACTAATAAATAAATATTATTATATTATTATTATTATTATTGTCCCGTATTATATTTTCTATTAACAACCGATTTATTGTGGGTCCTGGAAAATCGTTTTTTAAAAGTAGTTGTCTGATTTTTCGTTTGTTGTTGTTGTGGAATATTTCGTCACTTATATTCAAAACTCTGTCGATGAAATTTTTCGCCGTATTCATGATTGTCTTCTTAGGGTGTTTGGAATAGAAATTTATAATACGTCCTGAAGATGTTGATTTTTGGCACCAATCTGCTTTCATAACATAGTCCTTTCTTCTTATATTTGCGTCTAAATATGGCAGTTGTCCCTCGTTTTCTTCTTCCTTGGTGAATTTTATGTGTCTATGGACCGCGTTTAAATGTTTCAGTGTTGTTTCAACCTCATTGAATTTGACAGTGCAAATATGTCATCTACATATTTCGTTAACAGTCTGGGTTTTCGTTCAATCTTATCCATAAACTAATTTAAAATCTCTTCCATAACAATGTCTGCAATAATAGGCGAAATTGGTGAACCCATAGGCATACCTTTTAATTGGTTGAAGATCGTCGTTTTGTACATAAAATAATTGTTTTCTTTCAAACAAAATCTGAGTGTGTCCATAAATAGTGCTTTCGGAATTTTTGTATGTTTTTCTATTGTGTCCCATATGTTGTCTATTGTTTTAATTGCGAAGATCACTGGAATGCTTGGGAACAGTGCATCGTCAAATATGTAGTTATTATTATAGTCAATGTCTGTATACTTCACTATATACTCAATGATGTTCTCTTCACTAACAACAGCCATAAAAGAAGAGAGGTGCAGCCACTTCTTGCGCACAGCAACGCTTAACTCCGAGCATGCGTTGGATCCAACAACAATAGCATTCTTCCGAACAGCTACACTTTCCGTGCATTATCTCGCTCCAACAACAACGGCACTAACACTTTGCTATTATAATCGTCTGAAGCATGCGAGTCAGAAGAGCTTCTTGTTCAATTTGTAGCAGTTATTAGTCCAGCGGAACTAGCTCGCTCAGCAGAACTAATACTAAGTCGGCGATTATCGAGAATATTACGATTATCTTTAATCTCTTCAGCACTAAGAGAAGCTGATGCAGATTTGACTTTATTTAAACGATTTGGTTCAATAACTTTAGCTTTAGAGCGAGTTAAAATTGCATTGTTGTTATTTTGTAGACGATGAACTCCAGCCGAAGGTCGCGACGAAAAATTAGACGAAGGCTTTACGACCGGCTAAGATTTTCAAGTTATTATTAGGAAGATTTTCAAGTTATTATTGGGAATTTTTCAAAAAGTTGCGAATACCTTAGGTTAATGTTTTGTAAGTCAGAAGATCGGTTTGACATCAAATTTGCATAATCAAATTTCAAACAATCATTGCAATTAAAAATAATATTTTTGCAGACTTTAAGCACATCACGTACATTATCATTTAAACCAGCACAAGCAGAATGATAAGAGGTTTTGCAGATTTTACACTTAAGATCAGCGTCGCCGCGTTTGCATGTACAGCACAGCGAAGCCATAGCGCAACCGATTACGAATGCAGTCAGATGAAGACTGAGATATAACAATGATCAGCGCGCCATGCAGAATATCAACTGACGGTACCTGAATCACAAACAAAACTAAGAAAGTTGCAAAAAAAAAAAGAAAAAATGGTTTCTAGGAATACACAAGAATATTATGTTAGACCAAAAGTTAATGGAAAGCATATCTATAGCTGTTACGTACCACCAAGCTTTCAGTTGGGCGAGTTCAAATGTTTTATGGGTAAATTAGTGAGTGTTGTTCAAACAATAAAACCTAACATATTTATTGCTGATTTTAATGCAAGGGCCACGGATTTTGGCAGTAGAGAAAGAAATGCAGAAGAAGAGCATTACTGGCTAGGTACCAGCGTGTCAAAGTTTCATCAAAAAACTAGTGGAAACATTATTTCCATTGCAACCGGTAGAGTACCGGTCGTAATCACTGCAGGTAAGATTTCCTAACAATAAGTCATCAGGATTAAATGGTATACCGAATAAGGCATTAAAACTTGCGGTATATCACGATACCGCTGGCATTAGGAAAACGTACTCACAATGTTTTCCCGAGGGTGCATTTCCTAAGATATGGAAGAAACAATCGTTGGTTCTCCGCCCAAAGCACAACACACCAGCATGTGAAACGGGATCGCACGGACCGCTGTGCGTGGTAGACACGGTCGGAAAAATTCTAGACTAAATCATATGTGTTAGTTTGGAACAACACTTAGACGCAGTGCATGGTCTAGCTGAAAACCAGTTTGATTTCCGGAAGAAACACTCAACAGTAGACGCAATAAAGACACTAACCACAAAAGTCGAAGCCAAAAAGCTTTAGAAGGTACTGAGTGGCGAAATGGTAGAATACTGTGCAGTTGGACATTAAAAATGCTTTTAATTCAGCTAACTGGTCACACATCATAAGTGCACTAGAAGAGCGCAACAAGACGCCGGTACTATTGGCAATAATAAGGAGTTATCTGTCAGAGAGAATACTTTTATATGACACGAAAGAAAGAGTGAAAACATATGAATTAACTAGCGAAGTATCGCAAGGATCAGTGCTTCACTCCTCTTGAAAGTGGAATATAATGGTACCGAGAGGGGTAAATATTACCGAATATGCTGATGACGTAGCAATTGCAATAGTGGCGAAGGAAATCGAGGAAATACAAAGAACCTGTAGGTTAGGTTAGGTAAAAGTGGTGGGAAGTGTGCCGTCATTTCTCCAAGTACCGCGTTTAGCGCCACTTTGATGCCATACTCGTGTAAAACCTCCCCGAAGGGGTATAGAGTGCTCGTACAACCACCCCGTGTGGGTAAAGAAGAGCAGGACGGAGTTGAGGTCAGTGCAGGAGAGAAAAGATAATTATGTAGCTCCCCAGGAATTTTTGTCTGGCTCTCGCCAATGCAAGGCATCTGCAGAAGAAGTGTTCCAGGGTTTCTGCAGCCTCCAGTTCTTTGCAGCTTCTGCAGTGGGTGTTGAAGGGAATCCCCAGTCTTTCGGCGTGCTTGCCAATTGGCTACTGTCCCGTGATAATTGCAGTAAGTCGGGCAATGTCCTTCCTACGTTTCGACGTGAGGACATTGGTTTTGTTTTTGGAGTAGTTGGGCCAGACTCCTGGCAATCCTGCAGCTGCTAAGATTATTCCAAGAGAGATTGGCTTTAGCGAGGAAATATGACTCATTTTCGCTATGGACGGCCCTTATAGGGGCCATGATGCTCTCTGGTAGTGAGGTCATGGCAGAACCTTCCAAGCAAGCAACCAGTTTGGATTTGGTGATGTTGGACGACAAAGCTATTATCTTGGCTGTCCGATAAAATGGATATGTTTATGTTACTGAGGTTGTCACTAAGCATCAGCGTGCAAGCCATCTTGATCGAAAAACCTTAGCCTGGTAGACGCTGGACGCCCCCGGAAGATATAAGACTTTTCTTATCTCGAGAGCTTCAGACTAAACCCCTGCCCCTACTCCGCAGTGCATTTGGAGCCATCGATGAAGAAGGACACCGACCCGCTGTCCCGGTCAGTTCTCGGTTGTTTGTGTCTTAAGAGTGACTGGAAACTTATCTACGATATTACTGTGCCCAGGATGTCGCGCTACACAACATCCACACGCCTTAAGGCGTATCGCACTCAGTGATGCGACGGACTTTATATGAAGCTCGATAGGCAACAGATGCAGCATGACACTTAGAGCCGCTGTAGGGCATGATCTCATGGCTCCCTTGAGTTATAATTCTTACGAAGGGCCGCCCATCCGACGATCGACACGTATAAGAGAATGGGACGTACTACAGCAGTGCATCTTTTTGCACGAATAGAAAGCAATGCATGCCTTTTTAACCCGTTCGTCTATGTTAGCCCTCCAATTTAGCTCAGGATCTAAGATGACTACCACGTACTTGGTCATAGAGGAGAGCTTAAGGCCTTGAAGACAGGAAGGAGTGAAAGTTGGGCTACATCTCTCAAGTGACGGTGGACAAATCGCCTTATTGAAGATATATTGATAACTATATGATCCAGATATTGACTGGGTATGGCTGCTTCCGCGAGTACATGTACTGTATAAATACGGACATGACAGCGATACGATGAGTCCGAACTGCAACGAATGTGAAAAATTCGAGCTTAATTGACACATCATTGAGCTAATAACACGAGAAGAACCGACCCTAGACAATCTGGTTCTGTCATACTCGAAAGATATCTCTTGACTCAGTCTAGTTCAATGGTTCTTAGCCGGGGGTGCACGCATCTCTTAGGGGTGTGAACTAGAATATCTGGGGCGCGAAGTATTATTTTATAAAAATACTAATAAAATAAAAATATTTGTAAACTAAAACTCAATGTAATGTAATAATAATTAACTTTGAAATTTTTTCATTGACTGAACATTTTATAATATGTTTGTAAAATTCATTTATGTAGGAAAACACAAACAATTCCAAGTAAATATTAGATTTCAGTGCAATTTCTCACGAGATTTTTGTCTGCTGCTTTCCCTGCATTCGCCACTGCACTGCATTTCAAAGAAATCTCAATTGAGTTGGTAAACTCTCACAAAATACGTACATTTTTTTGGTAATTATATTATAGTAATAATATATAGTTATATATAAACTTTATATATATCAATAGAGTCGTTATAAACTTTGCTAACTATCCTTGTGTTGAAGCAATTATTATTTTTGAGGATAAAAGAAAGACCGAAATTAAGGATCATTTGCAAAAGTTGGGCGAATCTTTTGACGAATATTTTAGTACATATTGGAGATATATTTCTTTTTACTCTCGACTTAATGAATGACATAGATTTATTAAAAGATGATATTGTTGAAGTACAGAAAAATGCAAGTAATCAAATGGAATATGAAACATAGATTTTGGAAAACTGCTGGTGTACAACGTATTGGTGTGTGGTGGGATTCTTGTTACTTATACATATACCAAAAAACAAAGGCAAGAAATAGACTTGATGCTAGTGATGATATGCTTGTGACTATTTCAAAAAAGATTTCCCGGTTTGCAACAATAACTGAAGAAAAGCAATAACAAACAAAAAAGGCATTAGCATAAATTTTATAATTCATTATTACAAATAACAATTAAGATTTATAAAAAATTTGTTATATACATAAATTTAATAAAACATATGTTATGCATAACGATTGTTTTCCGACTTATATAATTCAATAATTTTTGGGAAGAGGTGCGAGAATATTCTCCGAAATTTTTAGGGGTCCCGGTAGCTTAAAAGGTTAAGAACTTCTGGTCTAGTTGATAGTATTAGCTATAATAACATTGTGCTAGTTGAAAAAATCGACAAGAGGGGCATCAGGTGGGTTCAACTAAATCAACTTCGCGGAATTCAATGACGCTAACCGTTTTCCTAGATTAGCTCTTAGAAACGTACCTAAGCATATTTAAATACTAGAAAGTTTCAGACCAATCCCATTTTCATTTTTAAATAAATTTTTTTTTATTTAATTAAATACATGTATTTAAAGGTGGAGTGCAATAAAGCCTAATGCAATAAAGCCTTATAGGCTTTATTTCCCTTTCGAATGAGAAATAAATCCTAGAACACGATTAGGCTTTATTTCATCTCGAATGAGAAATAAAGCCTAATTTTATTTATTGCAATTTGTAAAAAAAAAATTCAGAGATTTAATGCAAAAATACTAGAAAATAACGAAATACGATTCCGAAGCAGCGAAGCCGGTGTTCCACGCCGTCCAAGGGTTATGATCCCTACGAACCGACTGCAGGTCGGCCTCGGAAAAAAGATTCTAATTTAGACGTACTGTTGTTCGCGAAGCCGGTGTTGCATAGTATCCAAGGGTTGTCATCCCTAATCCTTTTGCGTGGCCGGCCTGCGGCCGGTTCTTAGGGATCATAACCCTTGGACGACGTGAAACATCGGCTTCGCTGCTTCGGAATGGTAATGCGGTATTTTTCAGTGTTTCTTAGATTTCAGAGATTTAATGCAAAAATACTGGAAAATATCGAGATACCATTCCGAAGCAGCGAAGCCGGAGCTCCACGCCGTCCAAGGGTTATGATCTCTAAGAACCGGCCTCAGGCCGTCCACGTAAAATAAATTTCAATATAGATATTCTCATATATGGACCACAGTTCATAAAGTCAGATTTTTATTCTTTCTGCCTTTTCATCCGCCTATGGTGACCCTTTTCTAGAAAAGTATTCCATAGATCGGATTACAGGCAATTTTTACATGCAGACATATATACTTTATATTATATTATTTTCATTCTATCGAACATTTGTATTTTTATACATATAGGCCTAATAGGCTAATAGCACGATTAGGCTTTATTTCCACTCGAATGAGAAATAAAGCCTAATCGTGCTAGCCTAATCGTGTTTAAGGCTTTATTTCTCATTCGAAAGGGAAGTAAAGCCTATTAGGCTTTATTGCATTAGTCTTTATTGCACCCCACCGTATTTAAAACTAAAATTTACGAAAAATTTTAATCTATTATTCAATCGTTATTCAAAAATTAAGAACATGTATTTTTGTTTTTAAAGTTTATGTTTTCATTTAGAAATTTATTCTACTTCAAAAAATCTTCTTCTTTTCTCAAAATCGAATCAAGTTTTTTGTCACTTGGTGAAATCTCTAGCCATGTTCATCTTTCTCGGCTGGTGATTGTTCATTGAATTTTTCTGTATGACAATGCAAAAAATGCACATTGTGACTTTTTATTTTTGGTATGCGGTTAGCATATTTTCAATTCAAATTCACCCATTTTCAGACCGATGATTTCCTAAAACGTTTTCAATAACTGATTTCAAACAATTCCAGGTCAATTCTCGATATCATTCAATGCAACTTTAAATTGTTGGTCTTTCATTAGACGACGAATGTCCGGTCCATTAAGTATTCCTGTAAAATAAAAACACTGATATTAAATATAAAGTTAATTTCCTAAAGTAGTGTAGATTTCATATCTTTTTTTTAATTTCATTTCGTTTAAATGTGGGAAAATTCGGCGCAATTCGGTAAATGCATTCCAAATGAAATAAATGAAACAATAAAATTAAAGCGATTGCTTTTTTGAAATACTTTTTTTTAAAGAAATAAATTCAAAAGTTTTTGAACAAATAAAATCAAAATAAGAAATAATTTTACATAAAATATTTTAAAATTGTCGAGGTTAATCTTTTAATTTTTTATAAATACTAAAAATTCCAGATACTCGTATTAAAGCCAATTAAATTTTTATTATTTGTTTAAACCAGTTTATATAAATAGGTGTTGGTTGAATTAAAACACAACAACTATTTTCGTTTACTTATTAATATTTAATTACCTAAGCGACTTGTCTCGCTTGAAACCAAAAAGTTCTTCATGTGTAATCGGCAAGCGTACCGCAGGATCTTGGAGTCGTAAGACCACTAGTGGCCAGCCCACGCGTTCCTCCTACGTCCACTAAAAAAAAAAACACACACACACATACAGGCCGAAATTGTTTCATTCAAGCAATTTTCACAGCAAGACAGCGCTAACAGAAACACTTATACAATTATAAAAATTTGTTGATCACCAACACATTCACACTTTCAAAAATTATGCGAAAGGAGCCAAACGATGTTTTGCATAGATGCTCTTTCCGTTCTTTTTACCAAAAAGTTTGCTCTGCTAGATTAGCTACGTATTTTACTCGCAATGTTTTTACATAACCAGTGGCGTACCAGTTGGAGTGTTCGACTAGCAACTGAAGGTCCATGGTTCGAGTCTCCTGGCGTTCATTATTTTTTTTTTATGGACTTTTTAATGATTTCTTTGAATAAATAACAATAATATTGATCAACTAAAAAACTAAAAAAATAAAAAAAAAAACAATATAAATATATTGGTCAAAGTGAGATTTGAACCCAGAATACTTCAGTTGAAAGTCGCATGCTCTGCAACAAAAGTTGGCGAAGTTTAAATTTTTTGCGTGCGTTAAGTACTTTGACAGCTATGCCGAATGAAAATAGCAACGTTGTCATCTTAGCAACATTGTTATCACAATAAAATGATGAAATTATATTGATTTGATTGTTTATAAATTGATAATTTTATGTTATATTAACCAAAGTGCTAAAAATTAATTTTGCAATTATTTTATTACTTGTTTGACGGCAACAAGAAAAGTAAAAACACCAACAATTTGTATTGTGTTAATGGAGCTGATGGAGTAAATGTGCAGACCTCAGTCCGCCGACACTTCGCTGTCGGTTGCAGTTGAAGTATTGGCGTATTGACGGATTCTCTGTGTTGAAGCGTTTAGCACGATGCGTTTTTTAACGTGGTTATAACAACAGTAGTTTTTGCTGGGTTATTAATAGATAATTGCATTTACAGGTATGTATTTATTATATATGAATCTTTCATTTCGAAATTTATAATTGAAAAATTGTGTATAACAAGAAAATTTGTATTGGTATTTCTAAAGAAAAAATCACCGTGACCGAAAAGTTATAAAAAAAAAACAATTTTTATCTCATATAACACAAACACTATAATATATATAGTTATAAGATATAAGGCGTGCCCAACGAAACTGCCAATATTGTCAAATGTTTTTCATTTTCGTTAAGCTTTGAATTATTTCATTGTTGCGAACAAAAAAATATCAAAAAAATCACCATGAAATTTATCTCCAATTAATAAGAAGAACTGCATCTGGTGGTCAAATGTATGCATTCTCCTTTTGACATTTCATTGCAACTCCAATTATCAAAAAATTAAAATATATATGCATGTATATATTGAATTTGCATGAACGGACGTAAGTACAACAAGTGTCAGCGCTCATCGTTATCATCCATATCCGAGAATCTAATTTCACATTAAATGAGCGGCCGTCGATCGTCTGCTGATGCGTCTGTCGGAACAGTTGTTTATATGCATGTACATATTGAATTTGTATGAACGGACGTAAGTACAACAAGTGTCAGCGATCATCGTATCCGAGAATCTAATTTCATATTAAATGAGTGGCCGTCGATCGTCTGCTGATGCGTCTGTCGGAACAGTTCTTTTTTTTTTATTTCAAAACGATTAGTTGTTGTTGTTTTTCTATATTCGCTATTTAGCTTTATATTTCATTCGCCAAAACCGAAAATGGTATATTAATTCATATTTGGTTTCTTGAATTGAAGCCGTCCATCCATCAATTCATAACTATTTTTCACGAATATTTATGGACTACATACAGTATATTCACGCACACAATCGAATACGACGAAATAACGAAACAAAAAGGTCTCGAATTTGACATTTTTCAAAAGTTTTCGAACAAAGAAATAATAACCCGCCAAAACCACATTTACTATTATCCTGCTCCTATCCCGTGGTACCGCCGATAAGCGTTAGCCTGAAGGTAGAAAAATTTATAGTTCACTACTCACTAGCTACTTCATGATATTGGCCTGCCGCAATTTACAATTGCTACAAAAATTTTTAATTGCTCTGTTGGTTTCTTTACTTTATTCAATTACCCGTACTTTTTCACAATTTTCATTACTCTGATCCACGTAATTTTGGTTGCTCCTATATCGACCGCTATTGACAATACATCGAAGTGTGTATGTATGGATGCGCCTAAAGACTGGTATCACCCATATCTGGATGACCACTTCATTTGCACCGATTGTCAGAGTGTTGAAAAGTTATTAAAGTGTATGTACGACAATATTGTCAAAATCTTAACAGCGACAAAGACAATCTCATCTTGAAACACCACACGCAATCCAGGGCAAACGAGGACAGCTTTAGAGAAATGGCACGATGCTTTGATAAACTGACATGTGCATTATCAAAAAACAAGCCAGGAAGAGAAAACATTCTGGAAGAGGTGGAAAACATTTTCCAGAGAAAGTTTGTTAAGGATGCATCAGCCTGCGATGAAATCAACAGAAACATAAAATCACTCCATGGGGTTATTGACTTATTTCTTCAGTCATCCTCCAGAAATACCTCAGCCCCGTTCACCTGTCGGACCGTTTAGTTGAAACGGTGTTGCATAGAATTAATTATATAAACGTTGACCTTCCTGCAACCCGTTGTACGCTTGCGGAAATCATTACCGTGATTCAGCCACCAACATTCTTGTATAAAACATCTATGCACGCTGAATTAATGGATTCTACAGACAACATCTCAAATTCTCTACAGTCAGAAGTAATGGAAACAATAATTGACACGCCCCTGGGTCCACAACTCCAGCCTGCTGCCCACATGTGTACTCCTATAGCAACTCAACCTGTTACTACACATAATTTAATCAAACAATTCGGCACAACTTGGACACAGTCCGAATGGGAAGATAGGCTTAATAAGTTTCGCAATGCCAACCATGAGGATGTTACAATATTTTTCATCAAAGGCGCTCCCCGCAATGCTGATTTCACCTGGGTTAGTAAATTATTTTTTGAAAAATGCAGCATAAACATAGCAGATTGCCAGAGGATTTCTCAAACCAAAAAAGGATCTAGTCTTAAATTCAACATTCCCTCAAAGTACGATTGGATGTTTTCAACAACGTCGGGGAATGTGATCAGGTTGGGAAAAATGGTTGTTACGAAATGGATAACTAAGCCGAAAAAAAAACCAAAAATCATTAATTAAGCCTAGATCTAAGCCTGATTCTAAGTCCTCAGCTGGCCTTGGTAACAATCAGAACTGGAAATTTAAAACTAGTATCTTTCCTTATTTTACTCCTACTAATACATTAGGAAACTCAACCATTTCAAAACGCACAATTTGTGCTGATAATCCCACAACTAAAAGACCTTTTCCTCAATGCAACCGCTTTTCCTTTAACTTATCACCCTCTTCTCCTCCTCCACTAAAGACGCCAAATGAAGTAAGTACCCAAATTTTATTCGATCTCACGTTCTCAATCCAACTTCTTCGTCCTCTATAACCCTCCCTAGCAACACTGAAACCAATGAGTCCAGTTCTGCAAAACCATCTCATGATGCACCACCAGCATTTTTAGACCCTCTCTTCCCGTCTGCAGCTAAAGTTACCAAAGAACTAACAGATGCAACTGATGGAAACCGGTTTATCCTATCTCGTTTGCGTGATCGCAGAATTTATGAAAACGTACGCATTTTCCTTGCCTATCTGCACGATAAATCAGATTCTATTTGTATTCATGGTAATACTAAAACAAGCGTTCTAGTGTCAATATAGCAAGAAGGCCTCCCACCTCCCCAAAATCTTTGTTCGCTGTCACGAAAGCTTCAATATCTCTCCAACTGAGGTAGAAAATGATCTTACTACTTTCGGCTCACATTTAAGTTCCAAATGTCACTGGCACCTCCAAGGAACCCGTTCAAATTTTAAAAACTACTATCGTTCGTAACCAACTTCCTTCAAGCCGTACCTCTTCCCAATTTGTGTCTATATACTACCAAAATGAAAGAGCGGTGCGTACTAAAATTTGCACAGTATTTCTGAACTCCCAACATCTACCATACGACATTTCTGTCCTTTTTGAAACAAACTTGTGTCCCGATTACTTGGATGGAGAATTATTTATCTCTGATTTTGAGGTCTTTCGAGATGACGGTCTCAACATAGAGCACAATTCATCCAGACGTGGCGTTCTTTTGGCGGTACATAACCGTTTGGACCCAGTACTTGTTACAACCTCGCATACGGCCGTGTAAACGCTGCCTTTACATATTCTGCTGTTATATTCGCCCCTCTCAACCTATTACTGGTTACCAACAAGCTGTTGATGTTTTTGATGCTATTTTGCATGTTGCAGATCCCTCTGACACTGTCATAATTGTTGGGGATTTCAACCTCCCAAATCTGAAATGGGTGCAACCTAATGATGAATCATATTATTTCGCGTCTAATCCCTCCTCAGATAAGGAAATACTATTCACTGACTGTCTCTTAAACTCTGGTCTTTTCCAATCAAGTGGTATTACTAACAACCTTGACAGACAACTCGACCTGGTCTTCACTTCAGACGCCAACAATTGCATTACGTCGGAGAGCGAACATCTTCTTTCACATTTAGACTGCTATCACCCACCACTATCAATTACTTTTTCCTATGACAGTGTTAATAAAGTTCTCAATGAGTATTCTTATAGATTTAATTTTCTTAAGGTAAACTTCGAACTTTCAGCATATTTCGGAGTGCAAACATTTAAATATCGATGATGCAATAACTCAGTTCTATTGTAAAATTTTCGATTGTTTTCAACAAACTGTCCCTTTTGTTCCTGAAAAAAACTTTTCATCGTCCGCTCCTCAGATAACCCAAAGGAAATTGCTAATTTGTTTGTCAATTTCTTTAGTCAATCTCTCATCTCTCACCATCTGTGTGCTGGAACCAGGCCCTGTCAATCTTAATACCCCTCGGAACTGTAATAGATAAGAAACAATCACTCAACAATGAATACTCTTCCTACCGCATACCGGCTGTTGTTATAAAAGAATGTCAAAACTTCTTCGCCCAACCCGTCACAACCCTCGTAGTGAACACCTTTAACGAACATAAAAAACTGGTAACGATCTTTCTTCTCTATCGCTGTAAAATCACAAACATTTCCCTTTTTATGATATGAGAGAAGCTTCTAAAGTATCAACTAAAGAGTACTATTTTTAGTTGTGCCCATTCGGTTAAGCATAGTTGTCTTGTATTGTAATACATAAAGAGTATTATTTTAAGTTGTGACCTTTTTCATTAAAAAAATAATTATTTTAGTGAAGTATTATTTTTTAGTTGCGCCTGTTTTGATGAAAAGGAGCAGAGAATCACGACAAAAGAATATTGAATAAGTGTTTCAAGTATAGGGTGCAAACATTTACTGCCAACAGCGTTCAGTTTTTGAATGACTTTCGAGTTCGGTCTTGCCTTTACCAACCATATTTTGACTGTCATGTTGACCATATTTTTTCTTTAAGTGTTACTATACAATAACTGAATTTCAATCAAGTGTAACCATAGGTCACCGGAATTGGACAACTTTTATTACAATCTCGTCTATATCGCACACTAAATACAAAAGGGACACAACTCAAAATATTCAAATTTGCAGGAGATGCAAAAAACTGTTTTTGCATATATAAAAGAAAAGTTATAATAAAATGGTATGCCATTGTAAAGATAGTCCAATCAAGAGTAATTTAGGACGTCGTTCGTTTTATTTTTTTTGTTCAGTGGTTGTGGAGAAAACCCAAATTTTTGAGTTATGACTCTTTTGTTAAAATTTTGATGATCAAA
>JAWNPW010000887.1:0-13373 GCA_035078745.1 Diastata ussurica
TTTATCACAAAGGTGGGGTCCTGACCCCTATTGCATAGCAAGAGTTTAGTACTTAATATATAATCAAAAAGTAACTCACTCAATGGTGCTGCCCCATTGTACATGATGGGCATTCGCATCACCTCCAATGGCAAGGTTATGGTTGCACCTCTCACTGTCGGCTATCAGCTCCTTCAGCATTTCTGGGGGAGGGGGCTTCTGGTGGTCATGAGCCAGAAACATGGAAGTCAGCTGGTATTTGCTTTCGCCCAATTCCTGACTGGCTGCCGTGAGATCTCCATCACTGAAGCGAGAGAGAAGAAAAATATTAAGGTGCTCCTTTGCCAGAATGCATGTTCTTATTTTATCCTTGTTGGTTGCATTTACTATTTTATATTGTGGTGCCTGCAGACCGCAAACGCTGCCTGCACATACCCAGGGTTCTTGGACTAACACCACATCGACCTCGTCCTGAGACAGAAGTGCTAGAGCAGCCGAGGCCGCCTTACAGTGGTGGAGGTTTATCTGGAAGAATCGTACCATTGTGGTTCTCTCCCGCCTCCTTCGTCAATGTGGCATCCAACTCCTCGTCTGGATCGTCCCTCAGCAGGTCTCGTTCCGAGAAAATTTTCCGCAAACCTGCGATCATGTCCGAACCAGTGGATACGTAGCCATCCAGTTCGCTCAACACACAATGGATGCCCCATCGGCGTACATCTCTTCTTAGCTGAGCGGTTCGACCGGCTCAATTGCCGCTTCGAATGGGGCCTTCTCCTCGGTGTCCGCCTTATAGACGTTCACCTTCACATTACCGAAGCCGTAATTAATGAGGCCCCCACATTTCGCCAGAGGCTCCAGTGACTCCTTATTAAGCAGGATCAAAACCTGCCTAGTGGCACGGTCCAACTCCTCCACCTTGGCAACCTTCCAGTTGCTCGTTGGCAAAACTCGGCTTAACCGCCTTCATCATCGCGAGGACTTGCTCCGGATCTGATGGTGTTACCGGAATCCATGCCCTCGCTCGTGGCCTAGACGGAATGTCTCGCCAGTCGACAGCTGGCTTGGCCGCTGCGTACACCTCGCCGACCATCCCGACCGCCACCTTATACAGGATGGCCGATCTGCATGATCGCTCGCGATGACTTCAATATGGCCCTGGTACCATACACGACGGAGGAGGGCCGGGATGTTCCTTCAGCACCTCCATCGCAACCTTCGCCAGAGCAGCTTCCACCCATCGTCACTGGCTTCTGGGTATATTGCCCTCCAGGTGGTTCGTGTCAATCACGCCAATCAAAATGCGGTCTTTTGCAACCTGCACAAACGACTTCCCATGCCGGGCTCCTTGCGTTTTCGATCGTTTCGGGGCCGTATTTGGCGATTCCTCAGTCTATCTCTGACGCTTTGGAGCCGAAGCATTGGGAGCTGGGGGCTGTAGCTGGAAGTTTGGAAGCACCAGCTTTGCACATTCCACATCAGCCGCGATCTTCGCCGCATCTTTGTCCTAGCTCTTTTTGCTCGCATCCTGCTCGGATTAATGCCTTCTCAAGATGCGCATAGCGTTTCGCCTATCGCTGTAACCTGCCTTTGTAGGGTCCGGTCGTTCACGCGGCGTAGCGGTTTGGGGTGCAGCCTGGGAGCCCCTCGTATCAGCGTGTCGACTGGTACTCGAAAGTTCCGATGGTTGTACCCCCTCCCCGTGAATTCGGCTAGGCTTCGCCCCGGCCTTGGTCACGTTTTTATTCAGGCTCGGCTTGGCCGCTGCCTTACTTAAAGCGGAGCTTATTGCTCCTTCCGATCTTGTAGGATGGTCGGTCCCCTCTGTTGTTTTGCTTGTTTTGTTGTTGTTGTTCCCACGAGTGAACATGGAAATAGTAGGTCCGCTCCACCTAGCCATGTCGGCGGAGTAAGGCATTTATTGAAATGGGGCCTCGCCACTGCACCCCAAGTCCGCAAATTAGGAACCAGACACCCCCCTGGCCACGCATCCCTCGGCATATGCTGTTCCACCTTGGATTTGGCGTATTTGATTCACCCGACAACAATTCGCCAGTGCCCATAAGCAGAGACATGACCATACTTGGTGCCTGTTTCTAGTCGCCCCCACGTAGAGGATATAGCCGCACTACCAATAGTATACAACAAATACGGCACGTACACCTATGTGTTACATGTTATCCCCCTGTGTATCTATCGGCTGACGACCTTAGTATCCTACATTTATAATTTTTTTTAAACCGCTTTTTTAGTGCAAAAATAGTTTTTATGAGAAACCCAGATAAAAATACTTATTGCATAAGCTGACCGTAATATAATAAATACACCGCGATCATAAAACTTTTTCGTTGCACTTGTTCTAAATAATTAAAAAGCAAAATATTTCGCCTTATCGGAAAACCCAAAAAAAAAAAGACACTTCATGATCTGACCCTAATAAAACCTATTACAGGTCGTAAAATTATTCGATTTGATTTTTTTCAACAGGAAAACTCAGAACAGAAAAAAAACCCATAAATAGTTTTTTAAATAAAAACAAAAAAAAAAACATTTCCTTTATTCTTTTTATTCAACAAATAATACTATATCATTACAAAAATTTATAGTCATCTATATATATAAAAATTGTTTGTCCTCGATGGACTCCGAAACTATTTGATTTGATGTGATTTGTTTCAACTTAGAAGATAGGATACTTTTAATCCCGATTATTTTTAATTTTTTATTGCAAATTAAAAAATTTGTATAATTTCGATCAGACGGACATGGGCGGGTATATTTTTTTTTTGATGTGGAAAGGAAATGGACAGTGGAAAAAAAAAATAATCGATGGTGGAGGAGCAGGAGGAGAATGATGAACGAGGAGGATGTAGTTGAAGGTTGGATGTGGGCAAAGGAGGATATTTGAGGAGAATAAAGATGAGGATGGTGGAGGAGGGTGGACGAACGAAGAGAAAGCAGAGAATTACCGTGAAGGCAGAACAACGTTTGCCTGGGCCAGCTATTTTTGTTGGTGGGCGGGCAGGACATGACAAATCACAACCTTGTGTAACTCACAAGGTTTTTTTTTAGTATATTAGGGAGAGGATGGAGTGGAATTGGCTTTAGTTAGAGCATTCTTCAAGCTAAATTTGGTGCGGTGAAAGTCAAACACATTTGGAATGTTGTTTCCTAGTCCAAGTATTCTAGACATTGGTTCATTGCCGCCATAATCCATTCGGTGAGTTTTAAGACGGAAAAACGGCACAGACCTAAGGTTACAAGGGTTGGTGTTGTTAAAAATAGTTTGGAGTAACGCGGGACAGTTAATGTTCAGGGTCAGAGATGAGGTTGGAATGCACTTGGTTTAAGTATGAAAGGTGAAGAGATTCGCAGAGTTCAGAAAAATTAGTATAAGGGGTTAAGTAAATGTGATAGTCAAAATCAGCTCGACAATTTAGGTAGGCACGTCAAAGTATATTTCTTTTATTATGAAGCTCTCACAAATCCTTGTTGGACCAGGGAGGGGACGATGAAAAGTTTTTTTGAGTACCAAAAGGGACAGATTGTTGAAAACAATTGAAAATTTTACAATAGAACTGAGTTATTGCATCATTGATATTTAAATGTTTGCACTCTAAAATATTGTGAAAGTAAATTTTACTGATCAAATTGTTTAACTCTTCGAAATTTGCCTTACGAAAATTTATTAACACCGTCATAGGTAAGTGAAGACAAGGTCGAGTTTTCTATGAAGGTTGTTAGTAATACCACTTCATTGGAAAAGGCCAGAGTCTATGAGACAGTCAGACTAGACGGAAAATAATACGATTCCTCATTAAATTGTACTCATTTCAGATTTGGGAGGATAAAATCCCCAAGAATTATGATATAATATAGAATCAAAAACATCAACAGCTTGTTGGCAACCATTAATAGGTTAATAATAGGTTAATAGAGAAGGGCGAATATAACAGCAGAATATGTAAAGGCAACGTTTACATACAGTTATTTTGGCACAAATGTATTCAAAGTTGAGCTCTTTGTTGAAACCGTCACCTCGGAGGACCTCAAAGTCAGAAATTAATAATTCTCTATCCAAGTAGTCAGGACATAAGTTGGTTTCAGAGAGGGCGAAAATGTCGTATGGTAGCTTTTGGGAGTTCAGAAATGCTATGGAATTTTTAGTACGCAGCCCTCTTACATTTTGGTAGTATATAGACACAAATTGGGAGGAGGTACAGCTTGAAGGTAGTGGGTTAGGAAAGATAGTAGTTTTTAAAATTAGACGGGGTTCTTTGGAGGTGCCAAAGACGTTTGGAACTTAAATGTTAGGTGAAAGTAATAAGATCATTTTCTACCTCAGCAGGAGAGATATTGAAGCTCTCATGACAGCGAACGAAGATTTTTCTCAACTCCGAAGGATTAGTGGGGAGGCCTTCTTGATGTATTGATACTAGAACGCTTTTTTGGTGTTACAATCAATACAAATAAAATCTGATTTATCGTGCAGATAGGCAAGGAAAATACGTACGTTTTCATAAATTCTGCGATCTTGCAAAAGAGATGCGATAAACCGGTTTCCATCAGTTGCATCTGTAAGTTTTTTGGTAAGTTTAGCTGCAGGCGGGAGGAGATGGTCTAAGAATGCTGGTGGTGCATCATAAGATGATGGTGCATCATGAGATGATTTTTAAGAACTGGACTCGTTGTTTTCAGTGTTGCTTTGAGAGGTCATAGAGGAGGAAGAAGTCAGATTGAGAACGTGAGAACGGATAAAATTTGGGTACTTACTAGTATTTGGCGTAATAAGTGGAAGAGGAGGAGTGGGTGATAAATTGAAGCAGAAGAGGTTATTTTTGATTTGTGGCATTATCAGCACCAATTGTGCGTTTTGAAATGCTTTGGTTACTTAATGTATTAGGAGTAATCGAAGGTTGAATTAGTTGTGGTGTGAAATAAGGAAAGATATTACTTTTGAATTTCCAGTTTTGATTGTTGCCAAGGCCAGCTGAGGACTTAGAATTAGGCTTAGATCTAGGTTTAATTATTGATTGTTGATTTCCTTTGGTTTAGTAGTCCATTTCGTAAGAACCATTTTTCCCATGCTGATAACATTTCCCGGCGTTGTTGAAAGCATCCAATCGTACTTAGAGGGAATGTTGAATTTGTGACTAGATACATTTTTGGTTTGAGAAATCCTCTGGGAATCCGCTATGTTTATGCTGAGTTTTTCAAAAAATAATTTACAAACCCAAGTAGAATCAGCATTAAGGGGAGCGCGTTTCATGAAAAACGTTGTAACATACTCATGGTTGGCATTGCGAAACTTATTAAGCCTATCTCCCCATTCGGACTGTGTCCAAGTTGTTCAACAGGTTGAGTTGCTATTGGTGTAGACATGTGAGCAGCAGGCTGGAGATGTGGAACCAGGGGCGTGTCAGTTATTGTTTCCATTAATTCGGAATGTAGAGACGTTGAGATATTGGCCGTAGTATCCATTATCCATTCAGCGTGTATAGATGTATTATACAAGGATGTTGGAGGCTGAATAACGGTAATGATTTCAGCAAGCGTTGCACTGGTTGCAGAAAGCTCTTCGCTTATATCGTTGATTCTGTACAACACAGTTTCAACTAAAGGATCCGATAGCTGAACGTTGGTTGAGGTATTTCTGAAGGATGACTGAAGAAATAAGATAATTTGATCGATCGATATGGAAACAACTAAAATGCGTGGATCAGCGTAATGCGCAACGAAAAAATGCCGGACAGCGGAAATTATTTTTTATCGAACGATAATTGAAATATAATTGAATTGTACAAAAAGACGGACAAAAATTGCATGAATCGGCGTAATTGAATAATATAAAGAAACCAACAGAGCAATTGAAAAACAAGTCCGAACCGAATGACAGTCAAAGAACTAGTTAAATGTTTCTAATAAATTAAATATCAACTTTTCAAACAAATGTGACTGTCAAATTCACATTGTGTAACGTATTTCAATACCGTGAATAGTTATTCTGCAAAATATGAATATAACAACAAGGGGAAAAAAGTAAACTTTAAGCCCCGTATCGAAAAAAAAAACGGGATCGGAGATCATCTTTTCCACTGGGGTTTTAGCTTCCACCAACCTTAACCTTTTTCCGTGGAAACCAAAATCGCCCCACTTAGGTCAGAACTAGGCTTATCATGTTACCAGCCAAAATTTGATGAATGCACATGTGTAAGTGAAATCGTGGAGAAGCACACTGTGCGAATCGCGCATCGTTTCGTTCGATTTTCTTAGCAATGCGAGTACATACGAAATACGTTCAGTTGATGCTGAAGCGTTGTAAAGACAGGATCTTTTTTGCTTGTTATTATTTTTGAATATTTGATATTAATATTTTATATTATTAATAATAAAAAAATGAATCTTATTTTTATAACAAAAAAAAATCTTATTGTTTGTTATGTGCTTATTTTTTTCTTATTATTTCTTTTTTCGCAGTACATTATAGGTTACGTTTCATATTGGGTTTGTTTGTAATAAAAATAAGTTTTTATAATTATTAATATCAAATATTCAAAAATATAATATATAAGTAATCAATTTCTCAAAAATAATATGTACCCAGTGAAAATAAAAATTCATGCGTGCGAAACATAAACAAGCAAAACAGATCTTGCTTTCACAACGATTCAGCATGTATGCGCTAAAAAGCAAAAAGAAAATGCGCACAACCAAATTATACTTGAAGTGTATACAACATGGGCAATAGCGTAGCGCATACCTATACCTATAGAAACTTTTCGCACCCTTCTAATAAAGTTACAAGATTTGCCGACCTCTGATTTAGGTACTGACCGTAAAAAAAAACCTTATTTATTTTTTCATTGAAACCCATTGTCAGTCGAATGCAGAGCTGCGCATTGCACAGCACAATTGTGTTTTTGCTTGGCAGATGTTTTGATATTTTTTTCTAACGCACTGAAACAAATTTATGATGAGCGTGAATTGCATGATTTTCTGATGTTGTTGTTTTTTGTTATTGTTGGTTTTCATTATTTGTGAGAGTAGAAGACCGTAGGTTAGGTTACGTTATGGTTGGCAGCATACAAATTAATATAAGTATGCGTCACATAGACCACCGCTGGGTCCATAGTGCACCATTATTTTGTTTCTTAGAACATTCAGGATCTCTCTTCATAAGATTCGTCCAGTACAAACGTTTGCGTTATTTTAGCAAACTTAATAATTTTTTTTAGTTTTATGCTGGTGATTTCTTTGAGAGAGTTGAAGAAACCCCGACCTAAACATGCCATCCTGCACTTTACCAGAGCCGGGTAGTGGCAGAGCAGGTGCTCCAAGGATTCCTCCTCATCTGGTTCATTGCAGTTTCTGCACCAGTTGTTTGATGCTATGCCCATTTGGTGGGCATGCCTTCCTATCAGGCAGTGGCCGGTCACAATCACTATAATTAAGCTCCACTCCATGCGTGTTAGCAAGATTATGAAGTCCGTTTGCTTTTTATTGTATTCCGGCCAAAAAGTCTTGGTCATTCTATTAGAGGTCGAGCTCCTCCATCTTCCATTTGCCATCGAGAACATTTGCCGTCTTCTTGTTTAGAACCATCCGTGAATATATCAAGGGTTGTATCGTCATTCCCTTGGTATGTCGACCAGTACTCCCTTGATGGAAATTTCACTTCAAAATTTCGATCACAGGACATTTTGGGAGATAGATAATCAGAATTGGTATCTGTGATACCAGTTAGATTGCTATGTCCATATCTTCTGGGCTTGAACCAATTCGATTCTTTTAGTCTTAGTGCGGTTTTGCACGCTACACTTTCTGCAAAAAGATCGATTGGTACTAAGCCCAATATAGTATTGAGTGACTGTGACGACGTTGTTCTAAGCGCACCCGTTATCCTAATACATAGCATACGTTGAATTTTCTCCATACGATCTGCAATATATTTGGTTCTGAGTGCGTGCCACCAGACTAACACTCCGTGCAGTAGGATTGGTCGTACTATAGAAGTATATATCCAGTATGTCACTCTTGGTTCCAGACCCCATTTTGTGCCGAACATTTTCTTACAAGCATAAAATACGTTGTACGCTTTCTTGGTACGCTCATCTATATTAGGTTTCCAGGATAGCTTTTTGTCCAGGATTACCCCCAGGAATTTGGCTTGAGATTGTCAGGACTGTGTCTGCTACCTTCATGTTTCTGAACTTTGGGATTTTGTATTTATGAGAGAAGAGAACTACTTCCGTTTTTAGTGGATTAATATCTAAACCCTGTGCTGCTGCCCATTTTTTACATGCTTTAAAGAGCCCTCAAGAAGCTCCGATGGCTCGTTAAGAAATTTACCGGATGCTATAACTACCAAGTCATCCGCATATGCGATCACCTTGACTCCGTATACCCGCATAGACTTGAGAAGTTCGTCAACAACGAGAACCCATAAAAGAGGTGAAAGTACCCCTCCCTGTGGAGTACCTCTTGTTGCAAATTTTTTAACCTTTGAGTGTCCCCATTCGGCTAAAATAACCCTCCGATGAAGAAGAGAGTCTATCCACGCCGTAAGCTGTGGGTCAACAAACGCTCTCCTTAACGCATTATGCAATGCTTGTTTAGTAACATTGTTAAAGGCTCCCTCTATGTCCAGAAAGGCTGCAATCGAGTACTCCTGGTTGTGGAGCGAATCTTCTATGGTACTAACTGCCGCATGTAGAGCATTTTCGGTTGATTTGCCCTTTTGGTATGCGTGCTGACATGCCAAAAGGTAATTTAGTGTGAGACTGTCCCTGATATAAATATCCAAAAGGCGTTCCATTGTTTGGAGTAAAAATGAGGTTAAGCTGATTGGACGAAAGTCCTTGGCACTCACGTGACTAGATTTGCCTTCCTTTGGGATGAAAACCACCCGTGAGCTACGCCAGGTTTCCGGTACAGAATTGAGTCTTATACACCCTATGAAAATAGCTCTCAGCCATGGTATTACAGTTCCACGCGTCTTCTGCAGGAACGCTGGGAACAGACCATCAGGCCCAGGAGAATTGTTTGGTTTGAAGGACTGTATCGCCCACTCGATTTTTAGATCGGTGAAAATATTGGGAGCAACATCAATCATTCGATTGTGGTTTTCAACATACGAAGCATTGGGTGTGTCTTGACAGCCCGGGAAATGAGTTTCGAGCTGCACCTCTAAAGTTTCTGCTTCGTTATTTGTCCATGAGCCATTGCTATTCTGAATTAGAGATACATTATTAGATTTTTTTGAGAGAACCTTTCTGAGTCTAGCTGCCTCTGAGGTGCTGTCAATATGCCTATAATAGTCTTGGCAGCTATGACGCTTAGCAGTTCGAATGATTTTTTTGAAGACTTTTAGAGCACTTCTATATCTCGCCCAACTGTCTGCGTGTTCGTGCTTCCTTGCACTCTTAAATAGGATTTGTATTTCTTTACGAGACTTGTCAATCTCCCTATTCCACCCAGCGCGTTTATATTTTTTATTGGTTACCCTAATGGGACACGCAATGTGAAAAGCCTTCAACAGAGTCTCCGATAGCTTTCTATTGAATTCATCGAGCTGTGTCGTGCAGTTTGCAACAACAGGGTTATGATTACCTAAGCTGCTGCTAACAGTTTCCGAAAACACATTCCAGTCAGATTTTTCAACACTTCTGAATTGTTCTGAAATGTGTTCATTTCTCGGATCCTCCAGTTACGTACCACAAGGCCATTACTTTCCGTGAAAAGTGTTACGTCCAGCATATTCTTACTAGAAGCCTCTAAGAAAGTGGCCTCCTTGCCGATATTTGCAATCGACAGGTTAGTGGTAGGTATATAGTTTAAGAGAGACTCACCCCTTTCGTTTGTGTCGCTGCTGCCCCACTGTGGGCTATGAGCATTTGCATCTCCGCCAATTAAGACGCTTAAATTTCTTTTTGCTGCCTCCTCAATAACAGTTTTCAGGCCCGGAGGAGGAGATACCACATCGTGGGCCATGTACAATGATACGAGTGAATGTGTGGAGCCCCTCTCGTTCCGGTAGCTCAACATTGTCAAGTCGTTGTTGCTAAATTTGGGTAAAAAAGTTATGTTTAGGGGTTTTCTCGCTAAAATTGCTGAGCGCTTCTTACCAATTTCGTTAGTGTAGAAGCTATTAAATTGATGTGACTCTAAATCCTTGATAGTGTCAGCCGCATCTATCCCGGGTTCTTGAATTAGAGCCACATCGTAGGACCCCTCTGCAAGGGTCTTGTGAAGTACGGCTGATGTCGCACTACTGTAATAAAGGTTTATTTGGAGAACCTTCATCATCGCGCTGATTCGTTGCGATGGTCGTTAGCCCATCCGCTTGTAATAGTCTAGCCGTTTTACTTGACTCAGGAGCCTCCTTCCGTTCCAATGACACTCTGTTTGCTGCCTCGGTTAGGACCTCGATGAGATCCTTTTCTACCTCGTCAGCACCCAGCGTGTTGTCATTGTCATCCGAAGGATTCCCTTTTTTAGGCGTAAGTACACGCATGACATCCCCCACGCCATCTTCCCAAATCTTGGATACAGTACATCCTAGCCTCCTTGTTGATCTGAAGTATAAGAATAGATCTTTTACTCTGGTCGGCCGGATAGATAACCCTTAACACCGGCCAGTCATCGGTTGGGATATCTGGGTTTTCACACGTTAGTATAAGCAGCGTTTCTTCGGGTGATAGCCTTATTTGAAATACCACTTTTGCTTTTGGCGTTGTAGGTATTTCGCTTCTGTCTACCACCTCCAGTTTCGCATTTTCCCAGAGATCAGTGAGGCCCATAACATAGAACATAGAAGACCGTAAATCTCTTGATATTTGATGCATATGTAATGTCCATATGTAGCTACATGAGGAGCCGCTTAGGTGGACATCACCCCTTAAAGAAGGATCGGAGACCCTAAAAGGCATATATATATATTCTTAATCACCATCGATACAGCAATTGATCTAGCCATGTCTGTCTATCTATCTGTCCGTTGGTATGCAAACTAGCCCATCAGTTTTTGAGATATCGACCTGAAATTTGCATGGAGTATTTTTTAATTCAGTTCAAATCACCCGAAAGCCGGATCGGATCAGATTTAGATATAGCTGCCATACAAAAGTATGAAAATCGGTCAAAAAGCCCTTATAAGAAAAACTTTTTTATTTATGAAGATATTGCGTTGAATATTTAAGCTTTTATATCAAGATTGGATCAAACTTACATATAGCTGCCACGCAAAATGACTATGTCAAAATGCGTTTTGCTTCATTATTCGAAATTTTACATAAATAGTAATTTCTCCGAATGAAATCCGATTGATTTAAAACTATTGGTATTGAAATCTTTTAGATGCGTACTTCAAAATTTCGCCGGTAAGTAGCGCTAAATATCGGAATTTTATAAAAATAATCATCGAAATTTTAAAACGGTTAATTTCTCCGAAACTGACTGAATAGGACACTATAGAGTTCAAACTTTCAGGACATGGTGGTATTGAAAAATTTTAAATATTTTATTGAAAATTTCGAAACTTTTTTGAAAAATTTTAAACTTTTTTCTGAAAAATTTTCATCTTTTTTTTTGTTAATGTTTAACCTTTTTTTTGAAAACTGTTCCACTTTTTTTTTTTCAAAAAATTCCCACTTTTTTTTTTAATTACAATTATTCTTTGAAAAATTCACTGGAGGTGAATGGTATGGAAGCTTCGGTGCACGCCGAAGATACTGTTTTGATACATTACCACAGTCAGTCTATCAACTATTTCAATAGATCGACGAGTTTTTGTGAGCTCCGGAAAAAAAATTGATGAAAAGTTTAAAACAAGAAACCAAAATTATACAAATAGACGCTGAAAATTGGGGCGCCTTGTTCTGTGATTGAATAACGACAAGTACTAAACTGACAAAACAAATAAACTGACAAAAACAAATAAATAGTTGAGTGCAAAACAAAAAGCAAAGCGATAAGTAAAATGCTAGAAAAGCGCTCTCCCCGAAAGGAGAAAAGCGACTCTCTTGCCAATGAAGTAATAACAACAATAAATATTAATAATCATCCCGCGCAAATTGAAATAATTTTTCCGACAGATAAAAAAGTATCAGCCAATAAACATCTATATCGGCACGCTCAGTGCAAGTGTCATCTCACTAAATTCTCCACTAATTCCAATACTTAGTGTCAATTCACTCAACACAAACAACAAGCAGATCTAACAAAACGAATGCAACTACTATGCAAATTCTCAGACTAGCAACGAATACAGCAGCTACTGCAAGTGTAACAACAAACACTGCTACAACAACAATCGCTCAGCTCAAAACACATCATCTCTAACAACAACTTCATGTAATCAGTACATGTGTACTCCCAACAACAAATCAGTCTCCCTGCAGTTACAACAAACATAAAAGAATACGAAGTTCAAACGCACCAAAAAAAAAAAAAAAACAGTAATACACAAATAACTTGGAAAAAAGCCACAAGACAAAAGAATACGATCTAGTCCAGAAAATGCAATTGAAACTAACTCGAAGCCATCAAGGTTGGAAGATTACTGCTTGGGTTCCCCAGCAACAAATAATACTAATAAGTTTGCGTTAATAGCCGAAGATGAAGACCGTACGGAAAAAAATTTTTCGATTAAAAAAAAACACAAAACAGAAACCACCGCCCATTTATATAACTGGAGTTGCCAATATACAGCCTTGAAGGACTTTACTTGATATAATTGCAGATAATAACTATGAAACAAAAATTCTGAATAGGGAAGAAGTTAGGGTTCGACCAAGAACGGAAAAATCATATAGAGATATCACGAAAGCGCTAATGAAAAAAAGGACGGATTTCCATACTAATAAAGTACAGGGTTTTTCAACAGGGACGCTACAAAAGGAGAAAGGAGAGAGAGGGACAGCAAACGACGCCATAGTTTTTCCCGCTCTTTTAACATTTCTCTTCATTAAGGTTTGCCATTTCATCATGGAAAGATATACGAGCCAACAACGAGTCGAAATTATTAAAATTTACTCCCGAAATTCGGAGTCAGTGGCCTCAACTTTAAGAGCGTTACGTCCAATTTATGGTCGTCATAATCGTCCTACCAAATCAAAAATTGAGCATGTAGTGGAAAAATTTGAATCCTCAGGCACAGTACAAAATATTCCCGTGCCAGTGAGACAAAGAAGTGCTCGTAGTGTCGAGAATATTGCTGCCGCTAAGGCTTCAGTTCAAGACAACCCAAATGTGTCTCTCACACGTCGTTCGCAAGCGTTGGGCATCTCTGTGATGTCGTTGTGGCGAATTTTGCGAAAAGATCTACATCCTTACAAGATCAAATTGACGCAAGAACTGAAGCCGCTTGACCACCACAAGCGTCGTATGTTCGTGAATTG
>JAWNPW010000890.1:0-13359 GCA_035078745.1 Diastata ussurica
TTAAAAATTTATATCGATATTTGTCTATCGAATTAATTAAAAATTTTTCCACAAATCAAATAAAAATAATTATGTTTATATTTCATTTTCATAATTTTTAATAATATTTTTTCTATAAATGACAATGCTAATGAAACACTTGAAGTTTTTCAAAAGCAAAATCGTACAAAAAGTCCAAACAAAGTAATTGAGATATCTTCAATTCTATATCACCAAATTGAACGAATCGAACATTCGAAATAATGAGGAAATATATGAGATCACCCTCAAATAAACATGTTTGAATTTGGTACACGATTTGGTACACCATCTCAAGTTTGAAACAGTTTTACCAAAATCTAGAAACTTGCTTTGAGACATCTTCATTATATAGTGTCTTTGGTCATACATGACAAGTGTTCCAATATATCCGTATTCTTGGATCATTTCATATTTCATATTTTCCATATTCCAGATCGTTTCCATTTTTTTCTATAGCCATGGCTTAAGAGTAGGCATATGAGTATGTGCACTTCATATAGAAAAAAATTTAATTCGCATTTTAGTTTAGATCTGAACCCATTGAGATCTCCTGCCATTGTACTGAGTTCATGTGTCGCCGCAGGAACAAAAAAGGTTTATCGATATTTTGTTAGATTTGGAAAAGGATAGATTTCCTTGGTATATTGTCTCTGCATTGGATTGGTATTGACAGCGGTTTTGCACTATTTCGGTGATTCAAAAATTACCCAATTGAAAAGGAATTGTCGAAGTTACCAAATAGGAAAATTTTTGTAGAATTTTACCAAAGTGGCAACTGTGCGATCTTCATTGTCGCGATATGTTAAGTGATGGCATTCTGTGTTGAGATATGGCTTTCCATGCGTTAGCGTACTGAATAACGGTCGCAGTAACACTTTTGATATTGAGAGGCAACGAACGAAAAAAGATTTACAGGTGTTATTGCTGGATGAATGGCAAAAAATGAATCGGATAAAATAATAACATTTCGAATTTATGTATGTAACTGCTGTCAAAAAACTATTTCAAGGCAATGACGGATTCAACGTTTGAGTGTTGTTGTTTGTTGTTGGTGTTATTTTTTTAATTTATTTTTTTTTTCTTGGTTGTAGTTGTAGTGTTCATGTTATTATGTGAGATAAGATAAGATCGAGGAGAAAAATTATTTAATGAATTGATGAAAGTACGTACCCTCATGCCCTGCATTCGGGACATGGCACGTAGTGGTCTCAGTGCTCTTAACGTTCGCATAGTCTTGAAGGCTTGAATACCACCAGCTCCAACAAGTGAAGCAACGAAGTTGATAAGCGATACCTAGTTTCGATATTTATTCGAAATTGCGTTTATTATAAAAAATAGAATTTCTTTGCATATGTTTAAAATATTTGTTGCATAGTTGTTTATTATACATTTTTGATTTTGATTTACTGTAGCATCGTTTTGATTTGATAAAATATGTGTTTTATATATGTATATGTATTTGTATTGTTCTGGAAAAAGTCCTCGTATATAATTCTTTACTATTTTCTTAATTATTCTTGATTGAAAAAGCTGCTGTTTTTTAGTTAAGTGTATTCAATATTAATTGTTAAAAATGTTTTGTTATAATTTCAGTCATAATTAATAAAAAAAAAACAACAAAAAAATAAATAAATAAAATAAAATAAAAATTTATTGAATATATGTAATTATATATATTTTATTATATATGTATATGAGTTAATAAAATGTTAATAAAATTATAAATGAAAAATTATAACTGAAAGTAAAATCTCTCAACTCTTTTATTTCAACGTTCCATTGTTTTTTTCTTTTTTTTTGAAAATGTTTAAGGTTTTGGGGGAAAAGGTGCTGCATTACCGTTACAAGTAACGAATCAAGAAAGTTTGAAGTATTTCAGGTACATGGATCAAAAGAAAATTTCTCCTATAGTATCAAAATGATAACTATTCATAAGGACAACGAAATGTAAAAATGCTTAAGTTATATCTTAGTTTCAAAAGGCAATACTTAAAATGACAAGAACACAAAATACCTCAAACTTACATATATATCAGAGTCAACAACCACTTAACTTAATTTAACAATATGGAAATACATACATATATGTAAATAAAAGATACTTTAGTAATACATCTCAATCAACAAACGAACAAATAATAATAACCGTTAAATTTTTCAACCAACTTAACTCATCTCTATGGGATACAAAACATCGAATAGTTGTCTCAGAGCGATAACTATATACTAACGTTTAAACTCTTACACAGAAAACAGATAATTAACATTTACTTGGTTACATAAAACACACACAGAGGATTAATGCAGGATCAGTTGATCCTTCACAAAGATCGCTATTAAGGCGATTAATTATCTAAAGCGCTCGAGCGTACAAAATGCCATATGTCGTTGTTTTTCAAAGCTCCCACAGTGGACTCCACAATGATCAAATACGTACAGGCAAGTTTTGGATCGAAAGCAATGTAGGAATTTTGGAAATTTGAGCAAATGTTGGTGATTAAAACTAATTTGAAATGTTTTTTATATACAATGATTTACTTCATTCGCATCTGGGTTTCTTTTTATACCGTTCACCAAGGGTTATATTCATGTCATAAAGAATAATCAGCTGATCTTTGGGATCACAGTAGTCTGACTGTCTGTCTGCCTGTCAGACTGCCTGCTGCAAGCAATGTACTCTGTTCACATCGTAATATACTTACATGCCTATTGTTACGATATAGATCAGTTTAGGTTATTTGTGGACGCTGACATAGCCAGCTCACTAAGGCCTATTAAGACCACGTGCATCATTGTGTCCTTCTACTTGAACCATTCCGATTTTTTTTTCGAATTTATGTCGTTTTCTGTTTAGCAGCTTCTGAATTGTCAGTCTGAAATGGTGCGTCCATAATTCTTAGCGAGATTGATTGGTTACCTCTCTTCTTCGACCTGACAGCTGTTTGCAAAAGTCGTTCGAAGGTAATCTCAGCCTAGTGGAGTGTTTGGCCACTGAGGCACTTGCGTCCGTCCAGCAGTGGTTATGATAAAACATTGAGTTTTTTTAAACTGTAGTTAGACCATTTACGTTTAGATGTATTGACGGTAGCTTCCCTAATAAGAAGCCTAGTGATATAAATAGAGTTCGACTTCTTGGTGAATGGTTTGGAATCTTCGGCAGATGCCGACGACAATTTTAATTGCATATGTTTTTTTACCCTTATTTATTTTGTAAATTAGTTCCATTTATGTTGCTTATTCATATTTGTCTATTGTGAAGCCTTTTTGGAGTACTATTTATTTACTGACTAGGTTGGCTTGTCTCTATCTTGACAAATTTTTGCTCTAACTTTGCTGCCGAACTCAATGGAGAAGCTGTTTTCGCAATTTTTCAAAATTATTAATATCGTTTTCTCAACGAGCTTGTCCATGGCTTTTGAAACAGTTTTTGAAAAACCATTCCTTCGATTGCCCAAGACCAAGCGATTTTCAACGTGAATACTGGTATATTTCGAGTACTAGATATATATACGTTTTGTTTTTTTCTGATATTATTTTTTGTTTTTTTGAAGTTGCTTTTAAGTAAAACACTGCCACCACTGCGTTTGAGCAATATAATATTGCATAAATATATATACATATATATATATATTGTTTTTGTTGTTATAATTGAAGATTACTGATTACAGTTTTTGTACATTTATACAGAGTTATATTTTATTTGAAGTTTTTATACAGTGAACTGATGTAAGACTCAGTATAGGCATTTTTTAAAAGTTTTAGTCCGCAAGTAAATATTGCGTGAATTTTCGAAATATGAAGAAACGATATAACTGATTCAGAATATCTACTACTATGTTTGTACTACTTTGAGCTACTAGTAATGTGAAAGAAACTGCCGCGCAATATATTAAATAGTTATTTATATTTATTTATGTAATTATGTAACGAGGAGGAGGAGAATACTGATGTTGATGTAGAGTACAGATTTAGAGAGAGCGAGTTAGCAAAAACGTATGAGGAATTCAATTCTTTACTTTATTACACATAATGATAATATATTCTAGTTATTATTCAATATATATTTATATATAGTTAATAAAGTTACTGTTACCAACTAAAATAACTGATCATGTACTACTTAAATATCGCTTCAAAATTATTACTTTTTATATGGTTATTAATTTTTGTTTAGTTTTTATTATTATACATAGTATATATTTTCCAACAGTTTAAGAGGTTATATTTAGATAGGAATACATACGCTAAATGTTTGTAACTACAAATTACAGTGAACTTTGTTTACATTGATAAATTTTCTTACATTCCGCTATTTGAATTCGAATTGTATTCATCAATCTACATTGGCGATCACCAATCTTAACATGTAAGGTGGGTCGAAAAAAAATTGTGGCAAAGGCACCGTCGGACAAAGAGGCGATTAAAAAGCAAACGCCAAACCCAACGAGTATGTAACTTTGTACAAGAACTACAATTCCAGAACAGCAATTAAGACATCTTCCTAAATATAAAGTCTTCGGTTTCACAAGACCAAAGACCCAAACTTTCCGTAATGTGAGAATTAGAATTCGAGCCGATATACAAATTTTCTTTCGACTCACATTAATTTACAAAGATATACATATATTCTTGTATAAATAATTTGATAAATGAAAGAGCAAAAAAAATACATCTATTTATGGTATATATATATACTATTCGCATTTTGAAATGAATTAAATTGTCAAATTGAAAGAATTCAATGACAATGATGAAATGTAAAATCGAAATCAAAATGAAATTGAAAAAAAAAAAAGAAGAGAATATATACATAAATAAGAAAATCAATTCTTCTGACAAAATTGCATTGGAAACATTAACGACATTGATTGATCTCAATCTCGAATTAAACAAATTATTACTACTTGATGGTTTTTGTTTTTCGCAGATCATCAGTTCAACAAGTATTGGCCGATTCCGACGAGTTCGTATTTGGCGGATCTGTTACCCATCGAAAGATATAGCGATGTAGAATTTAAGTTTCTTTGTTCGCATTGTTTTCTGATTTATATTCAGTTGTTTTCCTTTAAAAAACTTTTCGAGTAGCCACATCTAAATAAGCTAAATGGAAATTTACCTCCATTTAAAAATACTTGAAAAAATAAATTATCTTGACAGTAGTATCATTTTAAAGCCAAAGGATGAACTGTTAAACTATTCAGGATAAAAATATTTTTAAAAAATTTAAATTGTATGCCTGCAATTATCTTATCTTTTTTGTAAAATTAAGAAAAATTGACGTAAATATCAATGTTAAAATATTTCTATTACATAAATCTAATAAAAGATATTAATTTTCGAAAAAATTTCCATACCATTAATCTTTACAGTTTGTATCCCTACATAATTTACAGATTGAATGTGGACCCTAACAGTTCGAATTTATTAAATATCCTTGACATCGGTGACATGAAAACTTTAAGGTGTGGTAAATACTGTCCGATGTGAAGATCGTTCTTGTTCGATAATTGCTCGGATATTGTAAATATGTTGCTTAAATTTGTGCTCTCTCTCGAATGTTTAGTGTTTTCACATGCACGTAATTTTTGATGTATGTAGTTCAAGCGCTTGTACGATTTTTCTGTAAAAGCTCATATGTGGTAGTGGCGCTGAATGGTTTATATTTTAAAATCTACAAGCATTAATACCAACTGTTGAGCTCTTCGCTTGGCAGAATATGTACAATAAACGAATATGTACAGACGAGGACTAAACTGACCGTCTCGTTTTATAATTCGGTGTTTGAAGAAGGGATGACAAACAACTTTGTCATGCAAAATTGTGTTTTCTATTATTTAATATTAAGCTGTGTTTTATGCAGTGTGAAGCACAACACTTTGAAAAGAGAAAGGGCATTTGAATAATTTAAAGAAATATTAGAGAATTGACTTCTTAAAGTCATCAAATTGAAATTTTCAAATTGTGTTTGTACCATCACCAGCATGACTATCTGCTGAGAGCAGTCGTGGCATGGACTTTGCCTTGTTTTGAAATAACAACAGAGATAAGTCACAACTTGGTGGGATTCATATCAGTGATATTAATTATTTGTTGTTACAAATGAAGAATATTCGATATATCGTCATAAAGCTACAACAATTCGCACGTTAGCTGTTCAAAACTTGTAGAAGAACATCTCGTAGAATTGAAGTGAATTGCATACTATATATAAAATCTGTAACTGAATTCCAATGGCTCTTTATAACAATTGTATCAATAAAATGGAATCGCATGAGTTCTTTCACAATTTGGACTGCGACATACGATCGAAAAGTGGGAAAAAGTATATTAGTATGGAATACAAATTTTATTCAATTTAAAACCATCTGATTGTCATTTATTACATTGTTTAACAATAATATGTTAACTGTTAAACGCAAAATATTTTTCATTCGTGTATACCACTTATACTATAACAGTTTGTTGTAATTTCAAATTAATAATTGAGTAAAAAATTTAAAAATCAAAAATTGTAAAACTGAAAATTTCAATGTAGGCAATGTACACAAATCAGCTGAGATTGAAAAGCTGAAAATAGTTACGTTTGTACGAATTGTTTTAATGCTTCATTTTATTTTTTTTGTGGGTAAATACATTTATACAATAATGGTATTATCTAAACGTGCTTGAGCCGCAAAAAATAGGTGACCGAACGAGCCTCGTAAACTTGAGCAAATCTCACAGTGTGCCCTTCTTATATTTGTAAAAAGAATGAACAAATTTGAAAAACAAAAAATAAAAAACAGTACAATATTTATTTTATCCAAAACATTTTTGCAATTGTGGCAACACCGATCTGTTAGCTCGCCTTTGTCATTGCCATGATCTATATGCAATTTTGACAGGTTTACAGCATTTAGATGAATACCATTAATATAAAAATAACATGTTAAGCTCATAGACAATTAAGAGTTGAAGTAGTACATATTTTATTGTAAAAAGTTAGTATTTTGAACACATCGAGAAACATTTATCTTGATTTCATATTTTGGAAAAGTAAAAAAAATAAATTTTTTTTTTGGTTTTTATAGCGTGAACAGTCACAAAACACATACTGATTGAAAAATCGTTTTGAAGAAGATAACATAAGTTGTAAAAACAAGTTGCCCTTTTATTATGGTACATATCAACAGTTCAGTTAACTATACAATTTTATACACGACATAAAAAAAAAAACAAATAATAAACAAAAAAGGAAACAAAATTCATACATATTCTTATGACAAATTTTGTAAAGTAGAACAACTGCCCCTGGTAGAGGTGGATCGGAAATTTGGTCGTATCTGAATATCGGTTAAAGTTGTTCGGATCCATAGTATGTTTCAAAAAAATTAAGGTAATTTAGATAACATATTTGAATTCAATTCCGAATAAACGATGATTGTTCTTTGATGTAAGACGAGTCCATAGGGCTGGGTATGTTTTTGTTTGATTTGACTGTAGATTCTATCAGTTGTATGTTTTTCTATAACAACTTAATATATATTAAGGGCCGATTTAACGATATAAGATAAGGTTGAAGTTAAGTTTTAGCATGGATCCTCATTTGAGTACGTACCTAAGTTTTCGACCATTTCATCATTTTATCTTATTTTATTTATTCTAAAAAAGAGTGGCAGCACTCACTTATTTCTTGTGAGTCGAAGGCAGCCCTATGTAAATCGCAGCTGATTATGTTGTAAATAAACAGCAATCTTGCTGATGGCGCGATGTAAAATCTTTTCAGCCTCTTTTTTCAATGACTATTGATTTACTTTTATTAAAAAGATTTCACTTTTTTTCTTTTTTTTTTTTAAACATTGATTATAATTTCGTAGTCAATATAGCTATTACTCTCCAATTTAATTCTATAAAATAATTAAATTTGTTTATGTTATACGCTTCAATTGTTTTCATCAGCTGATCTCATTGAGTAGATCAAGCTATGCTTAAGTAACCGACGATGACTACTTAAGTGTGCTTTCAAAATTTTAATGGTGAAAATGAAAACAGGTACTTAAGTTATAATCCTACTAGACTTTGCTTGGTGAAATCGGCCCTTAGTATCATATCGATCTAGTCATTTGGCGATCGGTTCGACGGTACCATAATCGAAACAGTTTCAGAGCAAACACTTCGTACAATGTGCATATATCCCAAGTCCAATTTTTTTGGCTCGAATTATTATTTCGGGCTCTTCCTGTACACATGCTGAATGAAAATTTTTGTTTAAGAGCAATTAAAACCACAAAATTCATTTTTACTAGATGAAAATCAGTACACGACTGCACCTAAAATGGGAAACTTGGCTATCTGGTCTATAAACGTGCGATGATGGATATACCACTCTCGGTCGAAGCCGGCTGTTACTACTTTACTGTATTTTGTATGCGTATATGTTTGAATATGATAGTCTTATCAATAAATAGTTATTAAAGCTTACTGATAGAATAGTTTAATTTAACATTGACGAGTATTTTTGCAACACAACACTCAGAAGAGAATAACGAAAATTTGTATATATGTAGATTTATTTGAACAATGTTAAAGCCATTTTTGTGTGTTTGATTAACACATTTAACTGACGCGACGAGCGTACGAACGAACGAACGAACGACAGAACAAAAAGAAAACATAAACATAAAAAGGAAATTATAAACGAAACCAAATTGAGAGCAAACTACTTACTTTCATACCCTCCCAACGTGAAACGGCGCGCAGTGGTCTCAAAGCGCGTAAAGTTCTCATCGATCGGAAAGCGGGCACGTCATCAGCGCCAGACCAGACCGCGGCCAAATTTATAAGCGAAAGCTTTACGTTGACGATTTTCATTATTTTTGTTTCGATTTTTTTTTTGTTTTTTTTTAACATTAAAATTTTTTTTAATAGGTATTTTTTGGATAACAAATAAATTATGAAAAATGATTACAAATAAAAATGATATTTTTAATGTTTCATAAAAATTAGTTATTATTATTATTTCATATCCTATGATTATTCTTCACTAAAACATAAAATGATAGAATAAGCAACGCCAAAAGCAGGTGTATATTTTCTCTATAAGAAACTTGACAAAAAGTTGTTGTGAACAGCAGCTATTGTTGTTCAAGGGGCAGCAATGTAAAGCGGACGCATGGAGGCGCTGACTGCCAGGGGGGCCGCCAATGTCAAAAAATAGTATAATAATTAATATCAACCGGAACACAATTTTGGTAAGATTCTGTTATGAAAGAAAATTTGCGAAAATGTGTAACGAAAGATATTTAAAAAAATTAGTTGGCCATAAACACATTCAAAACGACTTAAGAAACTTTTTTGGCTCAAATATAAAATTCCATATTGCTATGCAGTGTGAAAATTATTGGTGGTAAGATTTTTTGCAATATTTTGAAAATATTTGCAGTTGAAAAGAGTACTGGACAGAATTAATTTATTAAAAGAATTGAAGGAGAGCTGTCAGCTTAAGTTATTAAATGACTTTCCAAAGCTATTTAGTTTACTAAGTTGTTACTTTTCCCCTCAAGAAAGAGAGTTTTATCTTTCGTGTGGTCCGTGTCGAATTTCGCAAAGGATTTTTAACTGATTTCCCGATAAGCTAAAGCTGCTAAACTTTCAGAATAGCTAAAAGTTATATTTCAACAATATTTTGTATTGCATGAAAAACTACATCGAAACATGATGGTAAGATGGCGCCGCTTTTGAATTTTTTTCAAAAAAAAAGTTATTTTTATCTCGTAAGTTTTTCAACTTTCTTTCGTTTGATTGTTTCTAAATTTAGATAAAGTATTTACACTCAGTATATATTAGCGTGGCTCAAAAATGCACTGAAAAATGGAATTTACATGCTGAAGAGCAATGTACCACCCAAATCGTTTCTAAATCGAAAAAAAAGTAAGTACTTATTTTTTTTTTCAAAAATTTTGAGTATTAATGGTGACCTGAAGTTTCTCATTCAAATTGTATGGGGAAAAAGAATTTTTCGAATAATTTTTCAGGGTTAATAAAAATATTGAATTAAACTTATAACACTTGTAGAGGACAGGAAAATTTTGGAGCACAGTAGCGCTGCGACAGCATCTTCAAGCCCATAAGTGTTATACATCAAAATCTTCGTTGAAGTGTCCTCTACAAGTGTTGTAAGTTTAATTCAACATTTTTATTGACCCTGAAAAATTATTCAAAAAATTCTAAAAAGAGATTTTTCTCCATACCATTTGTATGGGAAACTTCAGGTCTCAACAGCCACCATTTATACTCAAAATTTTTGAAAAAAAAAAAATACGTACATACTTTTTGTGATTTAGAAACGATTTGTGGGGTACATTGCTCTCTCAAATTTTGAGCCACGCTAGTATATAATTACGTATATGCATGGAGGCGTTGAGTGAGCGCTCTTTATTTTAAAATATCGGGAAGTGAAAATAGCTCAGGAATGTAATCGGTAAAGTTCAAAGTAGCATACCCACCTTTCGCTTAAGCATGGTGAGTTCAAAGTATTCACCATTCGCAAAAAGTGAGATGTCAGATGACAAATACATGCCATGTGTAACCTGCTTTACTTAGATGTCATCACTAGTGAGCAATGCAAAAAATAGCTTTCATCAGATAATTTTTACCACATTTTTTTTTTTTAGATTTGAAAGTAAATAAATGTTTTTTTTTTAACACAGTCACAGTTTAAGAAAAGTTTGTTAAAGGCTGAAGAGAGCATTTTTCCAATAAATAGTTATGATTTATGACAATCGCAGTTAGCAGCAAGACGACTTTGCTGGCAAGATTGCTTAGAGAGAGGATATTTTTTTTCTGAAATTGGCACAACTTGAATTCTAACGTTCTTGGAGTAAACTATCAGTGATATATTTAAATAAATGAGATAAACTAAAAAAACATATTTATATCGTTGTAGAATATTTTTGGTTGCATACATATATACGTATGCAATCGATATAAATATATATATATATTCCCCGCTAATCTTGTTATAATGTTTTTGTTAAGCCATATTTTAATCGCATCGCATAGATGCCATTTAATGCGTTGTGTACATACATATGTATATTTTTTTTTTTTTACTGAGCTAAACTTATGAAAATGCGCCAGCTGTTCAATAAGTCTTTGATTTGGAATACATCTGTTCTTTTATCCATTCAATAACTTTTCGAACAACGTTGCGAAATAATGATAACCAAATAGATAATGAATATAAAATAACAATAACTATAATAAAATCAAAGAAATAAACTAAAAAATGTATGTAGAAATTTCATACAACGATAATAGTACAAATTTGTACAATAAATCATAAATATCAAGAAAAAAAATTTAAATTTTCAATGTTCAGAAGCGTTCAATATTCCCTAAATAAACTAAAAAATCTTTATTTATATAAGACAAAAAAAAAACAAAAAAAACTGAAAATGACTTTTCTTTGAATTGCATTTCTTTACGTCATATTTCGAAGTACGTCTTAAGTTCGATCAGTGTTCAGTAACAGTTGGAAGTTGACTATAAAAAGTGTTATACTCTGAATTTGTTTATCAAGCTAATTCACAGTGTTTTTTTGCGTTGTTTAATTGTGGTTGTTTGTTGTCCACAGAGTAAGAAAAAATTCAACCAAAACAAACGAAAATAAGAAAAAAAAAAAAAAAAAGAAACAAGAAGAAATTCTAATAAGCATCGCAAACGTTCGACTTACCATAACAATAACGAAATCCAGCCAACACCATGCGTTTGTGAAGTAAACTTTGAAGCCGAGTGCCAACCATTTGATCAACATTTCCAAGAAGAATATAACAGTAAATATTCGATCCATGTAGTATAAAATATCCTGCAGAATGGGTCTATGAGGAAGATGTACATCTTCTAAAGCCTATTTTTTTTTTTTTTTTTGAATGGGAAAACAAAAATGGAAAATTCAAAAAAAAAAAAAGATATATTAGTTTTTCACTTTTAGTTTTTTTCGTTGGCATTTTTACACCTATCTTTTTCAGAAACGCAGGATAAAAGGCAATATTTTTGTTTTTATTTTCAGTCAAACGCAATTAAAGAAAAATTTTCAAAGAAATTGAAGACAAAAGTCTTGAAATAAATACACCCAAACACAAAAAACTATTCAAAAATAAACACTAAACTAATCGGACCTATACTCTAGCTGACAAAATTTGAAACTAAACACGAAACAAAATTATTTAAACGTTCTACATATCCTCAGACGGAATTTCAATTGATTCATGATAAAATTACTTCTTCGAATGCACAAATACCGTTTGACTTCGTATAACTGCAATTGATGAAGAATTTTATCATTAACACGATCAAAGGATCAAAGTGTATCGAAATTAGTTAGACGACTTTTGATGATGATAGTTCCTTGAACAATAAAATTATACTGTAATGCCTACTATATAAAGCTTCAGATTCAAATAAAAACTATGTTAATATAAAAAATAGTCGGTTAAAGCCGACTACTAAAATACCCTTCACCTATTATATTTGCATTTGGACGAAAATCTTTAAATCAACTTCTTTGGCTGAACATTTTTGTAAACAGATTGTTGCTCAACTCTTCTAAAATAGCAAGTATTCGAAAAATATTTTGGACAGAATATTTATTTCATTGATTGTCATAAATATGGCAAATTTCATAAGAAAATATTGTATTTTGTAGGATTTATGTGTCAAAAACCACAAAAAACACACATCGGTGTAATGGAGGTGCCCAAAAAAAAGGTCTGAACCAGAAACGTTTTAAACTTGCAGATGAGGCACATATACAGAGTCTGTGTGCCAAATTTGGTTCGATTATCTAAACTTCTTCTGTCTAGTTTCTGCTTACGGTCAGACGGGCAACAGAACGGACGGACAGAGATGGCTACATCTATTTCTCTATCAATGCAGACCAACAATATGAATATACTTTATACGGTCTTCGATCACTCTTTTTGGGCATTACAAACAGACACACAAAATTCATATAACCTTGGCGAAGGGTATAAAAATATACTTTTTATAATCTAGGACCTCTAAAATCTATCCCTGAACTGAAACTCTTACCCTCAATGGAGTAAATATAATAACACTATTTTACCGAACACGTAACTATACACAAGTGTTTTTTATATAACACATAAAGATTTTGGTTTGAAGTTATGATCTCAATCTATTAAAAAGTTATATAATATGAATATATTTTGAAAAATATTTGAAATTTTCTAGTTATTCCAAAGACACTATATAATGAAGCTGTCTCAAAGCAAGTTTCTAGATTTTGGTAAAATTGTTTCAAACTTGAGATGGTGTACCAAATCGTGTACCAAACTC